>JXTB01000028.1:718397-783519 GCA_002914805.1 Parasponia andersonii
AGTTTATTTGGGTTTTCAAGTATCCTAGTGAATTCTACAGTATGCTTTGCAAAAATAATAATAATAATAATAGCAATAATAATAATAAATTTTATATTGATATGGCTTTCCAATCACCGGTGAGACGTATAACTACGGACCTAAGTTGTATAAGTTTTTAAACGACACCGATTTAAGCATTTATAAGTAATTGAGTCACCCTCATTATCAGGAAAAAAAGAAGAAGAAGAAGAAGATGAAGAGTAATTAGGTCAGCCTAAAACAAGATGGATTCACTCTCTTGTAAATTTTGTGTTCTCTTCAACTTCTATAGTCCTTTGTTTATTGCTTCTTATGTAATTGATGATTGTCGTCACTCATCAATGACATTTCTCGGATCTAACTTCATATTTCCCTCGTTAAAACAAAATTAAAATGTATAACAATAAAATTTATATAACTTAACTCGAACCAATATAGTTTTCACTTACTAGTAACCGTGCAACATAAGTATAAGCAATACTTAACCTCTAGTAAAATTGATCACATGAACTATTGTCTTAATTCTTATGTTATATTAATTACAGTAGATTTCATTTTGATACTAAGAGATTTTATAAGAGTCTTAACCTTTGGTACATTTATATTTAACTCTTAATTTCTAGATCAGTATTAATTTTTTTTTTTTGGGNGAGGAGTATTTGACTGCTACGACAATCATGGCGCAGCTGTAAAGGTGTGAGGGACTGAATCTGAAAGGGACATTGGTCTGAGTAATTAAACAGACACATGTGCAAGTTAGGGTCCCCTACTACCACCTCTACTTCAAACTTCACATTAGTAGCTTTGGGACCATGAAGTAGATGATGATAGATGGACCATATAATAAGTGGATAAGGAATATGGTTTTCTCCCTTGAAGTTACGTATATCCACTTCATGCTATTGAAAAAAAAAAAAAAATACTGATTCTTTGGCGGAACAAGAAACAGAAATTCAGGAAGGAAAGGTAAATATTCTTCCAACGAAAAAAAAAAACAACAACAACAACAACAAAGAAAGAAAGAAGTAAAGAATCAAATAATAGGCTCGTAGCACATATATAGCTTGAGTACTCTGGGGAAATAATTACTATCTAAGCTTTAATAATAGTATTTTTAATTGTTTGATGAGAAAACAAATGGTATGTTAAAAGCTGATTGCCCCAACTCATTATCAGGACCATTAAAGTCATTAACTCATAAAACTAGTTATGGCTATGCTATAAAAGATTGCTCTCTAGTCTTTAATGGATGTTAGTTAGTGCCTTATTTATTTTTTCTACTTTTGTATGTTGGAAGTGATACGTCCAACTTACATGGCCTATTTTCAGGAATTAAAAAGATGACATAGAATATTAATATGGATCTGTCTGTTTATAGTAAAGTTCTTTGTATGGTGAACTTGGTTGAGGTGACACCCAACTATGACAATATATAAGCAAGGAAATAGTTAAAGTTAACTATCTCGTTCTATTAATTATATAGTTTTCCATTGTATTGCAAAAGGGTTTTAACTTTTACGAGTTTGTGTTATTTATATTTCATAATTATTTCAAAGCAAACGAAAATGAAAGAAATTAATCTATTTCTAAACTTTAATTAATTAAACCGTTTATAACTTGACATAAAATACAAGCTCCCATATTATGAATACATGCCCGTATATTTTTCTTAATTGTTTTATCATTAATGCTTATACATGAAATCAACGTAGTTATAGTAGTGTACAATAAATAATTTAGTTCATTTATTGAAAAGAGAATCACATTCCCACCATCTTTATCTTTTTTAATTTGAAGAAGGGGATTCCAACTTAGGAATCTCCAAATTTGGAGAACGTGTAATTATTTTTTATTTTTTATTTTTTTGAAAGCGAGAACGTGTAATTATTAGTTACCACTAAAACCACTGCATTTCTACCAACTTAAACGTGAAATCTACGTAAACATTTTTTTTTGAAATATAAATTTACGTAAACATTTGTAAGGCCAAAATGTTGAAATAATATTATTAAACATAAAAAAAATATGAAATTTAAAACAACTTTAAAATTAAAAGCCATATATCTTATGTATCCAAATAATGGTTATTATAAAAAGCCACATATGTCAAGATGCAGTGCAAGCAATGATGTAATTCAAAATTTATATTTCAGCAGAAGCATAAAATCTTTATGTAGAATTATAGATCAAGAAATGTCGGCAATATACAAGCCGATCGATCATTAATGGCTTTATATTTCTACAGGCAATACCACGTGTCGTTGAATAATGTACAGTATAATTAGAGACCCAAATCTTAGGACAATAAATACTTCAGATACTTATTGGGAAATTTTAAATGGTATATAACGTTTAATTAAAAAACCCTCTTATATGGCCTATTCAAATTAATAATAACGACTTGAAGGACACATTTTCCTTTTTATTTTGAAAAATGTAGTCCAGTCCAGTTTATATATATATATATATATATATATTTAAAAAATGAGGTTTAACTAATGATTACTATTTATTATAAATTTAAAGAAAAATAACACATAAATTGTCAAGGTTTGAACCCCTGACCCCTCAAACTCACATACAAATCATTCAAGACTTGGACCAATAGAATTAGTCCCAGTTGGCTGTCCAGTCTACTGTTTATATATATATATATATATATATATATATATATATATAATATAGGCACGTTGATTGGCTAGTACAGTAAATATATAATATAATTCTGTTTAGGTTGGTATAGTAGTTAATATATAAGCACTAATTCGGTAGATATTTTTTTATCATTTTAGTTAACAAAAATTTATTATGTGTATTATTTTATTATAAAAAATATGAAAAAAAATAACATTAATAATGTATATCTTTTCACATATTTCATTATATAATAATCTAATTATTAAAAAAATAAAAGATAAAAAGAAAGCTACATCAATCATATATATTGCTATGTAACAGTAGTTCAAGCTAATAATTAAATAGAAGTAAAGTTTTCCATTTTTCGCTGTAAGTTGACCTGTATGAGGTACGTACTGCGCCTAACAAATCAAAGATACGTTTGGTTGCGAGCCCCAAAAAACAAGAGAGAGAGAGAGAGAGAGAGAGAGAGAGAGATAGAGAGAGAGGGAGAGAAATAATTAGGTTAATATTTGGTGCCAGATCTAACTAATTATGAACGCAAATTATGATCTTAAAAAGAAAAGTTCAAGATTTTTTGAGTTATTAGTAATGATGCCAGTGTGAAGTGTGAACGAAATAGCATATAGTGAATATATATTTCAATCGCATTCGTTGGACATGAATAATAATATTTAACCATAACATTATATAAGAAATGCAAAAGTCGATGTTTTTATTTTTATTTTTACTTTTTATTTTTGGAAGAACCCATAGATTTCTTTATTTTAAACCTTTAATGTGGCAATGCAGTGTAATAACAAAATATATTTCAGCAATCGACTTTGAACTTGTTGATTGACTCAATATATATGAGGTGATATTTATAATTATTGTAGATCTGATTAAAGACGAGGGAGTTGGTTTAATCGGACTAAAGATGGTTTGGTGGATTGTGGGGATTAGAATAGATTTAAATGATTGGATTATTAGAAAACCATGCTTAAATCATTGATTTATTTTTTTAAATCTTGACAGATTTTAACTGCAAATATCACGTTAAGGAATCCTTCGCCTATGATAAAAGTGGTCGGTACAAGGTTTGAGATAATATTTATTTTTTCCCTACAAAAATTATTCTTGTTTTTTCAACTTTTTCCTGTTAATTTACTAAGAAATATTTTCAAGAAGACATCTAACTTTATGAACAGTGCGGAACCAGAATTTTTTTCCAACGGAGCAAGATAAATTTTCTCAATACAATTATAGTATAAAAAAAAGTACTTAAATATATAATAGTACCTCCAAATATTAATAAATTATGCTTGACGAATTTTCATATTTTAAAAACACTATATAATAATCTCATTGTCACATTGCTAAAAATGAAATTTTCAAATTTATGAAATCTTCATAAATTGACAAACTACAAACTAATCTAATTTTTTATTGAAAAATTTAAGTACTGAGGATACAATACAACTTGCAATTATATATATATATATATATATATATATATATATATATATATATATATATTTGTCTTGACTAGCCTATAGAGTTAGAGTGAACCAAGGAAGAATTTTCCAAAATCCAATTTTTCCTCTCAATTTTAGTTTAGAAAAATAGAAAATAAAAGTTAAAAATTAAGTGAGTCTTATGTTGGAAAAAGGAAAAAAAAATAAAAAGAAAAAAAGAAGTCACAATTCACATCGTACGGAGGGATAAAACTAGAAATAAAAATGTCAATAAGACTTAAATAGAATAAATCTTATGCCTTATCAAACTATGAAATGAAAAATATAAAATGGGTAGACACAATAATATATTACATTAAATTAAATTAGGGACAAAACTAGAAATAAAATCTCAATGAGGGCCTACGTAGAAAATAAAATCTAAAGTAATAAAAAAAATAGTGTGAAATTTTTTTTTGAGTGGGCAAGGCACCACCACTATGAGTAAACTGAAAATATGCAATTTTGTATGGAAAAAAAAAAAAACAAAGTGTTTGAACCTGATCATATTCACATCAATAAGTCAAAAATGCAATTATATTGTAGACAATACAGAAATTAAAATATTAGCTAAATATGATGTATAATAAAAGAAGGGAAAAAATAGAAAGATGTTCAAGACATTGTTAGTTGTTCAATTACATGTGTTGTTGAAGTGTTCTTTCTTTTAATAAACATATTTATTTTCTCGTTCAAATAACCATCTAGAGTCATTTTAGTATTATTGTAGAGTCATTTTAGTATTATTGTGCTATGGTCTTTGTTTTGTTTTGTTTTAGGGCCAAGTTGATATTGCATTGATATACTGCAACTATACTATAACTCTGTTGTAATTGTGTTGTGAGCAAAAAGTAGATATGGAAAAAAATATATAGGCATTTAGTATATATAATCTACAAAATTATTGTACTGTTTAAAAGGAGCATCTAAGTGTTTGATAAATCATAAATTATATATGTTATAAAGTAATATTTTAAATATTTGTATTACAGAAGCAAAATCAACTTTAAAAAGTAACCATTACTCTATTTTTCAAATTCTGCTTAAACTGGTGATTATATAATAATTTTTAGAATCTGTTGACCAAAAACAGAAATTTTCCAAACGTATCATACTCTTAATTTTCGCTAACCGCTTTTAAAAGCTAAAATCATAATCCATAATCAATCCTAAACGGGCCCTTAGTTGTGCTATGAAAGAAAATAATTGTATAGCTTGTGCTATTTAAGAGGAGAAATATGTTATATATATATATATATATATATATATATTAGAAACTATAAATTTTGAAAAATATGAGAAAATCTCCTTTAATTTAATTTTGATTATGAAAAGTCTTATAATTCGACTATTTTTAAAATTTTACCTCCTGGTATTATCAAAATTAGTGAATGGTAGATTAATATCTAAAATAAATTTGAAATAGATTATATTAGTTTTCAAACTATATTTTGATTTTTTAAATGACTTCACAAGTAATAAAATAAGTTTCAAAGGACTATATATGTATCCAAATATAAAATAAAAATATAATATAATTATATAAACCTAAATCTACTTTCTATTATGGATAATTTTGTTATTTCTTATTAATTTTTCTAATTAGTTTACATGAAAATGTCGGATTTAAAAGAATAGTCGAATTACAATATTTTTTGTAATAAAATATCAAATTTAAAAGAGGTTTCTCATATTTCTTACAACACATAGAGTTTTATTGAAAAAAAATTGAAAGTATAAGGTCATTTTATAACATTTTCTCTATTTAAAAGTAATATTCTAAGTGTTCAATAAACTATATAATATTATGTTATAATAATATTATGTTATAAAATAATATTCCATGCAATTTCTAAGATGATAGAAAAAAAAATGGCTTTGCAAAACAATCTTCCTAATATACGTGCAACATTCATTAAGTACATATTGTTATTAGAGGTTTTGTCAACAACAAATTTAGGAAATTGTAAGATGTAGCTTGTGTATGAAAATGGTTGATTAAGCAAAGTAAATAAAAAGACAAAAATTTTATAGTGGTTTAGCCCTAAAAAATCCATTATTTTTCATTATTTTTTAGAGAATTACAAGAGTTTCTCTAAGTCTCAAGACGAGAGCAAAAAAAGAATTACAAAAAATGTATAGTGAAGTGATTGTGAGATTATTGTATTGCGGTTAATAATGAGACTAGGCCCTCTTTATATAGGTGAGGGTGGCTTATTGTTTCCTAATTGTGATAACGAGAAAGTATATAATTAGAAAATATAATTCCGAGTAACAATACAAAATTGAGTAATAACTTAAATGGAATCAATCGCTTGATATTTACAATCGGAAGCTTGTTTCCCTTTCCTCATGTATTACCGTTTGAAGAAGATCGATCTATTGATTGTTTCCAATATTCGACCTAGCACACTCTCCTTAGTTGTCGACTTTCCTTTTCTGGCATTGACCAGTATATAGATTTAAGATCACACAACAATTGCCCCCAGCTCTATCAATCTTTTAGGACTGAATAGAGCTACCTACTCTAACAAGTGCGAGCTTAAGAATGCAACGTGATGAAATCATTTCAAAACCCTTGAAGAGTCGCGAAATCTTAAATCATATCTTTTCAAGACCACGCGTATAATTTCCTGACAGACGTAATCACGTGTTATTTTTTCTTAAGAGATTAGCGAGACTCGATGAGTTCTCTCTGTTTCTCGAGTAGGTGTGATGATGATGACGACATCAGTCGTCATTTCACATCAAAACCCTTTTGTATTTTGAAAATTAAATCATTTGATTTTGAAAATCAATTGTCCCGTGTGAATCTTGGCCACTGGATCTAAAAATTAATCACATTGATTCACGGTCTAGATTTAAGGAATCTTGAGATATAAAAAGAGCTTATTTCCTTCCCCCTCTCATTTTCATAATCTGAAATTCTCAAACTTTCAAAAAATCTAGAAATTCTCGAGCTTAAGATCTTTTTTCGGCAGAACTCAAATACCTTCTTCCTCTTTTTCGGTGAACTCGACCGTCGCCTCAACCTCTCTGATGAACTCGGTCATTGCTGCATATCTCATTTTTGGTGATATCTCCAAAGATAGACTAAAGGTCAATTCTTCTTCTTTTCCCATTTTTTTGTTTGAAAATTTTAATTCTTATAGAAACAAAGACCGTATACAAATTGGATTATTTTTTAAGAATCTCGAACCATTATGGACTCTGAACTGTAATCTTAACAATCTGTTGAACTTGACAATACCTGAGTTATAAACCCAGTATTGGAAGTCTCTTTCTGATTTGATGATAATGATTTGACTTAAATGTATTAGACGGAACCCATAGGAGAATATGTTTTTCCCTAAAATTTATGGATTGTTAAATCAAAGTCATAAATACAGAATTGTAGATTTAGGGTTGATTCTAGATTTTGTTCAGGTCAAACAATAGAGACAAATCTAACTAAATCGAATGACGAATTGCCAAAGAGTTGCTTGAATTTTGTAGGATAGAAGACTGAATTGAAGACAGACAAAGTCATAGGCTGATCTAAATATCATCTTCGTGATAATCGAATAGCTAAGTGTCGGCCCAGTTTTTAGGGTTTGTAGTCCCAAATTGCTATAACATCCCTGCTCGCATATAATAAGCATATTTGCAATAGAAAATAGACAAAATAGCACCACTATTTCTAGGTCGCACTTAGGTTAGCTTTATAAACATAAATATAGTTTACATTAAATACATGCCGACTAGAGCTCACATAGAATTAAACATAGTTCTGCTTCTTTTTCAGATGTCTAGTAGTGAAGACTTTAGGGAGAGAAACACATTCTCAGGAGAATCAAAACCATCAACGAGTTCTGAGTCCATTAACATAGATGATTACATCGAGAGAGATCCCGACCCGAAGTTATAATTACTGGGATTAGGCGAGGAAGCCCTCGAATAGCCTACCTCTCTGAGGACCAGTGCCTTCAACATGTAAGAAAAGTTCTTGAATATTCTTTCGGCCAATACATCGAAGGTGAGTTGTCTTGTGGTGACATTAAGTCCAATAGCACATGGGCAAAAGATCGAGAAAATAAAGAAGCATTACAAGCTCGATCCTGAGTTGAAAATTTTAACTCTAACCGAGTTCAATCGCCCTAACACTCATCCACTCAAATATGCGACATTCACTGATGTTCTAATGCGAGCTAGAGTTCATCTCCCTCTACATCTATTCATATAGTCTATAGTTGACTACTACGACATCGTTTCATTCTAACTTACTCCTAACACCTATAAATAGTAGGATTGTATATATTATATTATAAACATAACTCAAGAATCCCTACCCTAGAGGAATTCGCATGGTTCTACTACCTCAAATCAAATCTATCTGATGTATGCTTCTACTATGCATGTAAATGGTTTGGCTCTGATAAGAAGACCATTTCCAATGTTAGAAATAATATAGGCAAGTGGAAGGATGGCTTCTTCCACTTTGAGTATCCCAAGAACAGTTTCTTCCAGCATGCAAGTGAGTATTTACCCTGTTATGCTCGTATGATTTTCATTATTTATTCTAAACTCTTTTCTATACCTCACAGCTAATAGAGAGGAACGACCAACACTCAGCTTGAACCAACTTACTCGAGTCAACAAAATCAACGGTCTCCTCGAAGAAGAATTTTATTGGAAGGCTTTGGGAACCACCGAGAACTTACTCGTATCTGTCCTTTTCCCTAAAGGTGCGAGTTTGCCATCCTCTATGAATCGCCCTAGGAGCACTCCTAGCCCATAGAAAAAATAATCATCTTTGAGCTAGAAAAAGAGAAATGTACCTTCATCCACAGTAGCTGCGAGTTCGAAAAAGAAGAAAGCTACCACTTCTGGAGATATTCCAAGCCCTTCTCCAACTTAGCCTGAAGGTAAAGTCTCATTATCTTTTTACAAATCTGCTTTGCATAATGTTCTCACTTCTCTCATCTCTTCACAGAAATAGTTCGCACTGGAAGTGGAATGTAGGCTCCACCATGAACTTTGGGCTCCAAATCCAAAGTTCCAGCTAGCTCTTCCTCTCCTACCCCGAAAGGGAAAGAAAAAACCTCCGAAACTATAAAGAAAAGAAGAGTTATCTTTGAAGAAGAGCCAGCTAACGTATCACCTCTTCCCACCAATATCTCAACTCAACCTCCTGAGACCTCGAACAAACAAGGGTCATCAGGTAGAAAATTAGATTCATTGACTCTTGAAACTCTAAACCGAACAAATCATCCCCCAAAGATCAAAGCATCTTGAGCCAACCAGCCCCGAAGACCGGCCTAACAGTTTCCTTTGTCGACCGGTTCACAACTGATGAAGCATGGCAAAGATTGCAAAATAGGCCACGGGTCATATTTAAGGGAGCAATGAGGATGCTTGCCAATGTAAGTGTCTCTCATATCGAATTTGTTATAAATTAACAATAACCATAATTAATATCTATTATATATATAGGTTACTTCTGTCGCAGTCCTTATATATGACCATGTCCTCAACTTAATGCGGGCTGGTGAAGAAAGTGAGAAGAAGGTCAAAACCCTGTCAAAGACATGTGAGGACCTAAAAAGCTCGCATGAAGATGAGATAAGCAATCTTCAGGCAGAGAAGCAGCAGCTTAAGGATGATCTGGAAAAGAAGAAGAAGAAGTCTGAAGGGATTGAGGGAGAAATAAAGAAACTTAATGAAAAGATTTTTCCCCATGCCAATGCTCTAGATGATGCACATCGCAAGGCGGTGGATGATTTTAAGGAAACATAACTCTTGGAGCTCAAAGATGATGCTAACATTCTTGGAGTCTCAACCATCACCTATAATATTTATTGCGAGCATCCAAACTTCGAATTTTCCTTCTTTGGTTTTGATATCATAGCCTTGGTCGAAAGCTAAAGGGAGGACTATACGAAAAAAGCTGCAGAGGACTACGAGGATGACACTGCAAAAGATGATTAATACTTTTCTTGTAATTTATTTAAGAATCATTTCTATTTTATTCAGACAATATGGGCTTGTCCCATTATTTTGTAATATTTTTGCTCGTACATGGGTGTGGGATTATATTTATAAAGTTCACTATCATATTTTATTCCTGCAAAACAACTTTATTAAAAACAAAACACACATCGTATAATAATATAAATACATAATTTAACCAAATAGTCAATCACTAAGTGAATGATCAGTACACTATTGCAATTCGAATCCATAACTTAAAACGGGTTTTAATCATTAGGATAGGTTAGGTCACTTATGAAAAACAATAAGTATGAGTGATGCGAACTCAATATTATTTTCCAAAACTTCCATGGCAAAGTAGGGTTTATAGTAATATATCACATCGAACTATGGACGTTTTGTTTAGTCATTTTTGTGTTCAAAGAGGGATATTGCGTAATATAATATGCTACAGCATGAAGCAAGAAGAAAATCCTGAGATTTTAAGAAATTTTAGAAATTCGGCGATCCAAAATTTTAACCCCTCTAAACGAATATTTGCATAGTCCCTTAGGAAGCAAGTAGGAGATAACGATCTGATCCCATTGCCTCCCGAGTTTTATAGTGTTTGAAGATGACCTTAAAACTATAAAAGAAGAACCAATATAAAGAAATAACAAGATGAGAAAATCGAAGAAATGATATCATTATTAATGAATTCGGATGATGAATAACAAGATGCCCCCTAAGCCTTTGAAGCTATATGAAGATATACATGAAGATTTATTGATAATAATAACAAAGTTATTCTGCATTCCAAGCATGCTCGATTTTTTGTCCTCCAGTACGAGCTAATTTATACGTCCTAGGTCGAACGACAATATCAATAGCATATGATCCTTCCCAAGAAGGTCCAAATACACCAGTACCGTGTTCTTTAGTGTTAGGTAGAACTTGTCAAAAAACAAGATCACTAACTTTAAATTCTCTATTTTTGACTTTAGAATTGAAATATCAAACAATATGTTGTTAGTATGATGCAATTTGTAATTGAGACTACTCGCACTTTTTTTCCAAAAGATTGAGCTTAATTCTCATCAATGCATTGTTCTGATCTTGCTCATAAGTAGATCATCGTAAGGAGCTCACACCAATTTTAACTAGTACCATTGCTTCATATCCATAAGCTAGAGAGAATGGACTTTCTCCTATAGTAGTTTGTTAAGTAGTGTGATAAGCCCATAATATTTCCGGAAGTATATCTGGCCAAGCTCCCTTGTGTTCTTCTAGCTTCGCTTTTAGGTTCTGTTTAAGTACCTTATTTATAGCTTTGACTTGACTATTGGCTTGTGGATGAACAACAGCGAAAAAGTTTTTCTTGATACCTAAGTTGTTGTAGAAGTTACGGAACTCATCGCAGTCGAATTGTTTCTCATTATCAAAAACCATAGTGTGTGGTATACCATAATGGTAGATCATAGACTTGTAAATAAAATCTATCACCTTCTTCGCGGAAATGATACTTAAAGCTTTAGCTTCTGTCTATTTGGTGAAATAACTGATTATGACCATTACATACTTTAATCCACCTCGCGCCAATAGGAGTATTCTAATAATATCAATTCCCCATACTGCGAATGGCCATAGACTAGTCATTGAAGTAAGAGAAACAAGTGGCAATCTTGGAATAGTTGCAAATCATTGACATTTGTCACATTTCCAAGCAAATTACATTGTATTTTTCTTCATAGGAGGCCAAAAATATCCTTGTCTAAGGATTTTGTTGGCAAGTGCTGCCCCCTAGAATGATTTTCGTATATCTCCTCATGAATTTTCCTCATAATGTAGTGTGCTTTTTCTTCGTCAACAAATAACAATAGTGGCGAGCTAAAACTTCTTTGGTAAAGCTTCCCATCATAGATAATATAGTGAGTTGCATTAATTTGAAGTCGCTTTACATCTTCTTTATTCTCGGGAAGGTCACTATTTTGTAGATACTTCATTATAGGATCCATCCATGAAGGTTTCTGATCAATTTGCATAGGGCTCTACTTCAAAACTTGGTTTTATAAGGAATTTGATAGGAACCACCTTCAGCAATTCTGCATCTTTCGTTGAAGTGAGCTTGTCTAGAGCATTGGCCTGAGTGTTCTTAGTACGAGGAAAAAGTTGAATGTTGTAAGCTGTAAGTATCGAGAACAGTCTTTGCACTTCTTGTAAATAAGCTAGCATTCTTCCTCGTCTAGCTTGGTAACTTCCGATCACTTGACAAACGACCAACTGGGAGTCATTGTATATCTCGATCATCTTGACCTTTATTTCTTGTGCGAGCTTAAGCCCAACTATCAATGCCTCATATTCTGCCTCGTTATTCGATGCCAAAAATCTGAAGCGAAGTACATAATGAATATTATACTCTTCTGGACTAATTAGAATCAACCCCACACCAGCTCCGTCTCATTTAACGATCCATTGACATAGAGTTTCCATATTCTTGATAAATCTATAGCAGATTTTTCGATTACTTCTGTGGGAAGATTGACATCATAAGTGGATTCTGCAATAAAACCTACAAGAGCTTGACCTTTAATTGTAGTGCAAGGTCGAAAATTGGTGTCGAACTGACTCAATTCAACTGCCCATTTGAGTAGTCATCCTGAAGCTTCAGGCTTTTGCAAAACCTATTTCAATGGAAAGTTTTTGAAAACTTCGATAGAGTACACATGAAAATAAGGTCAAAGCTTCCTAGATACGATGGCAAGTACCAGTGCCAACTTCTCCATCTTTGGATATCTTGTTTCAGTATCGAGTAATCTTTTACTTACGTAATATACAGATCGTTGTATATTCTCTTCTTAAATCAACGCAGTACTTGTCGCATATTTGGAAATAACTAGGTACAAGTATAACTTTTCCTCTAGCTTTGGCTTCGATAAGAGTGGAGGAGAACCCAAGTATTTTTTCAACTCTTAGAATGTCTGCTCGCACTTTTCTGTCCACTCAAATTTCTTATCCTTTCAACACCTCGAAGAGTGGATGGCATTTTTCAATTGATCTTGATATGAATCGGCTTAGTGCGACTACTTTTCCCACCAAACTTTGCACATCTTTGGGTTTGTGAGATGATTACATGTCAATCAATGCTTATATCTTCTGAGGATTAGCTTCAGTATCTCGTTGATTGACCATGAAACCAAGGAACTTTCTAGATCCTATCCCAACTGCACACTTTTAGGGGTTCATCTTTATTTGATACTTTTGAAGAATCTTGAACATCTCATTAAGGTACTTGATGTGATCTTCAACTTTCTTCGATTTCACTAACATGTCATCAACATATACCTCAATTGTCTTGCCAATCTGTTTTGCAAACATCATATTGACAAGACGCTGATAAGTTGCTCTTGCATTGATGAATCCGAAAGGCATCTTCTTATAATAGTACAATCCTCAATCAATGATGAATGAGGTATAATCCCCATCTAGCTCGTATATAGGGATTTGATTATATCCAGAATACACATCTATAAAACTTAGCAATTCATGCTCTGACATCGCATCTACAAGTTGGTTGATTCTCGGAAGAGGAAAACTATCCTTCGGGCATGCTTTGTTGAGATCGGTGAAATCTATGCAAGTTCTCCATTTTCTGTTAGGTTTCTTCGCCAAAATTGGGTTTGCAAGCCAGTTTGGGTAAAAAGGCTCTCTAATAAATCCAATTTCGAGTGGCTTTTCTACCTCTTCTTTCAATACGATGTAGCGTTCTAGATCCATCGCCTTTCTTTTCTATTGCACGGGCTTCTTTGTTGTATTAATATTGAGGCGGTGGCACATAACACTCGGATCAATCCCTACCATATCCGAATGCTGCCATGCGAAGATATCCAAGTTCGACTTCAAAAAAGTGATCAATATAGCTCGCACGAGTCCTTGAAGCTTCACTCTGATTTTTAACACCTTCAAAGACCCTTTGATTTACAAATCTTCCAAGTCTTGTATGGGTCCAGTCTTGACCTCTCTATCTATCTCTCGAGGATCGAGGCCTTCGATTGACGTTTCACTTGACTCTTCTTCCTGTAGCTAGACCATCGTTGTACGAGATGTTTTCTCTTTTGTTGCGAGCTTCAAAGAATTATAGTAAGACCGTGCATCATATTGATTGCCTCGCACTTTGCCTACTTCATGTTGGGTTAGGAACTTTACGGCGAGATGATAAATTGAAGTAACAGCTTGAAGTTCTCTCAATATTGGTCTTTCCAATACAGCATTAAATACGAAGGGGAAATCTACAACTAAGAATTGAGTCATCACCGTTGAAACCCTAGGATAGGTTTTAACATTAACCATTAGCTCAATCATGCCCCTAGACATTATGCTATCACCGGTAAATCCATAGAGTGGAGTGACTGCAGGTTTTAAATCACTATAACTCAACCCCATCTTCTTGAAGGCATTATAATATAGGATATCGAGAACACTTCCATTATTGACTAATACTCGCCATAGTTGCATGCTTCCATAATTGATTTTTATGACAAATGTATCGTTATACAGGTAATAGACCTCCCTTGTATTCTACTCCGTGAAAGTGATATCAATTTCTGGTACCCGTTGAATGTTCTGTAGTCACTATTCGAGATGCATAACATTAGTTAATGGCTATTGTCGAGCTTCCTGTGTATACCTATCTTGTGCCCTCCTCAAATTTCCACCAACATAGGGACCTCCAAAGATGGTTCACACTTTACGCCGAACTACTGCAGGTCGTTGTTAGTTTTCTTCTCTCTTTTCATTGTTCTACCTAGTATACTATCATAGCCACCTTTCTCTAATTAGTCTTTCGATTTCATCTTTCAGGGCATAGTAGTTATTAGTATTGTACCCAATATCATTGTGATATCGGTAGAACTTATTGGGATCACATCTCGTTCTATCCTGTTTTATCGGCTCTAGATGACGATATCGCTCCTGTTGATTTGTGATCACGTAAATATGATCTATAGGTGTATTCAACTCAATATAATTGTTAAATCTAAGGAGAGCTTTTGGAATATCTTGTTTCTTATACTCAGGCTACTTTTCAGTCGATTGCTCATTTTTCCTCTTCTTTGACTTCTTGTTGTTGCTATTGGTTATGATCGTATCTTTGGTCGTATCTTTTCCTCCTTCCTTCTTTGTCTTATAATGATTCTTACATGAGGATTCCACCCTTAGATATTGACTAACTCTCCAATAAAAGTCTTTAAAAGTTCTGCATTCTCGCTCCAATAACTCATTCCAAAGTTGAGTCTCTGGTCATACCTCGGCCATCATTAGAGTCAAGACTTCCATTTAGGCAGGTCGTTGACTTTCGCCAATTCTAAGGTAAAGTAATTGAGGTAAGATCACAGAGTTTCCTGTAGACCTTATCGAATAACAAACAAATTGATAAGTGGAATAGTAAAGTTTTTCACAGCCTGGAACTGTCTCAAGAATACAATCTGAAGTTGCTGTCAAGACGAGATCGAACCAGGCTTAAGTCCTCAAAACCACTTTTTTGCTGCACTTGTGAGAGTTACAGTAAAGCACCTGCAACATGCGAGGTTATCAACTCAATAGAGCTCCATCAGGTCACTGAAGTGATCCATATAGTCTTGCAGATCAGTTTTCCCATCAAAAGTATATATGGTGGGAAGTTTTAATCCTACTGGTAATACAACAACTTGAATCTCCTCGTTAAATAGTGATTGATGATATCTATCAGCGAGCTTATCGTCCCAACCAGCAAGTGTATCTAATATGATCCTCAAATTATGAACATTAATATTTGGAGGAAATGTATTATCTCATATTAGTGGCAAGGGTGGCCTTTGGTCATTGTTATCACGACGTAAGGCAGATTGATCAGGCAGAATCTGCTGAGACCTTTGTGAAGACTCCACGAAATAGTTCGACGAGATTGACTTCGGTCATTGTGATGCGATATGGATTGCTCATGACTGTTTCTTTGACGTCGCTGTTCCAGGTGTTGTCTTAGGCCTACAAAATTCTGTCTTGGCTCCCTACTAATCATTTCGAAGACGCTCCTCGATTGACGATTTTTCTCATTACTCAGATGATCACGGTTGACAGTAGCTCTTCGAGAAGGTTATCCACGATCACGATCTATGCTCGAACTCTCAGTGCCAGATTCCGAGGGCAAGTCCGTGACCTTGTATTTTCCCTTAAAGGTACGATTTGCATGGCACTCTTATTGGGTTCTGTATTGGTTGCGATTTCCTGGTTCTTGGATTTGAATTCCTCTTTTAGGTCATTGAGTAGGACGATCTTTAGGACATTCGTGTTGTAATGGAATCACCATATGTTCTTTAGCAAGTCGCTGTAGAGAATCATTAATCTGCTTAGTGATTTGCTGAAGGTTCACCAGAGCATCCTCCATGCGATCCTATCTTTGGATAATATTCTCTGGTGCGGTCACGGTAGGCTGATCCTGAGCGGGATCAACTTGTGCAGCAACTGTACTTTGAGGTTAACTTTGGCTGACTCTAGTGTTTCTGGTGGTGTTTCTAGTATTTGCCATTATTGAAAAAGTAAAATTGACAAACTCTTTGCTGGAATAACCCTCCTTCTAGCCTCAATTGTTGACGGAGGTTTTGACAATAATAAATTTAAGAAATTACAAGATGTGGCTTATGTGTGAAAATGGTTGATCAAACAAAGTAAATAAAGAGACAAGAATTTTATAGTGGTTCAACCTTAAAAAAGATAAGCCTACGTCTACTGTTCTTCATTATTTTCTTGAGAATTACAAGAGTTTCTCTAAGTTTCAAGACGAAAACAAAAAGAGAATTACAAATAATGTGTAGTGAAGTGATTGTGAGATTATTGTGTCGTGATTAATAATAAGACTGAGTCTCCTTTATATAGGTGAGTGTGACTTATTATTTCCCAATTGTGTGACTTTATTATTTCCCAATTGTGATAATGGGAACGTACATAATCAAAAAATATAATTTTGAGTAACAATACAAAATCAGGTAACAACTTAAATAGAATCGATCGTTTGATATTTACAATCAAAAATTTATTTTATTTTCTTTATGAGTTACCTATTTGGAAAATATCATTCTAATTTTTTTTTCTACTGGTCACATATTTATTCATAAAAAGTAGATCGTATTATTGATTATTTTCAATATTTGTCCACTTTCATTTTCTTATAACAATAAACAACCGATTAAGTCATAGTAATTTTTTTTCCTCGAATACAAGTCGTAGTATTTGTTAGGACGAAAATAAGGTTGGTTTTCACGGTGAGAGAGAAAAAAAAAATAATAACAGTTGTCCAATGTTATGCGGTCTAAAATCCTATGTCAGGTCGCATGAGTAGGAGTTAAGTTCGACTTCCTTCGTGTAAGTTATGTACGACCTCCTCCGCTTAAGTTACATGCGACCTCCTCGGTATAGGTTATGAGCGACCTCTTCCGAAAGAAAAGGAAACTTGTTTTTGCTTCGTCAAACAGGTAACCTACAAGGAAAGAGAGATAGAAGTCTCCCTTTTTATGATGGACCAGTTACTCGTTCTGAGTGGTTACCCAATTATGTTGTTACTCAAATTGTATTACCCGATTGTATAGTTACCCGTTTTCACAATTAGGAACATTGGGTTACCCTCACCTATATAAAGGGAACTCAATATTTCAAACGGGGGATTCGAATTTTCCAATTTTCAGATTTCGAAATTCTGACTTCCAATTTGAGAGAGATTTCCAGACGAGACATTGTAACTTTGAGTGCTTGTAATTCTCCATAAAATAGTGAAAAATAGTGTATGTAAGCTCATCTTTTTCGGGGCTGAACCACTATAAAATCCTCTCTCTTTATTTGCTTTGATTAATAACCCAATTCACACAAGCCACATCTCTTAATTTTTTCTAAATTTATTGTTGATAAAACCTCCATCAACAATTGGCGCTAGAAGGAGGGCTATTCCGGCAAAAAAAGTTTGTCAAATTCCACTTTTTTAATAATGGCAAACACCAGAAATACTACCAGAGTCACCGGAACTAGCCAAAACCAACCCCAAAGCACTGCTGCTACATAGGCAGACCCTGCTCAAGATCAGCCTACTATGACCGCAACAGAGAACCTCTCCCAGAGACAGGATCGTATGGAGGAGACACTGGTGAACCTTCAGCAAGTCACTAACCAGATCAATGACACCCTGCGACGACTTGCTGAAGGGCAGATGGTAACCCCACCACCACACAAACGTCCCAAAGGACATCCTGCTCAATTACCTGAGAAAGGAATACAGTGACTAGAGACAAGAAGATGTGGCCAGCCAAAAATTCAGCAAGAGCGTCATGAAGATCGCATCTCCAAACGAAAAGGCAAGGTCACAAACTTGTCTCCAGAATCTGGTACGGAGAGTTCAAGTACAAACCGTGATCGTGAACAACCTTCTCATAAATCCACTAATAGTCAAGATCGCTTAAGTGGTGAACGAGGATGACCATCGAGAAGAGTCTTCGAAAGAATCAGCAGAGAGTCGAGACAAGATCCTGCAGACCTAAGATAGTATTTGGAGCGACGACGTAGTCATGATCGATCCATATCGCATCATAATGACCAAAGTCGGTCTCATCGCACTATTTCACTGGATTCCTCTCACAGATCACAAAAGACTCTACCTGACCAACCCGCCATGCATCAGGATAACGATCGAAGGCCGCCTGTGCCGCCAGCAAGAGATAATGCTTTCCCTCTGAACGTCGATGTTCACAATTTAAGGATCGCATTAGACGCACTTGCTGGTTGGGACGATGAGCTCACTGATGGGTATCGTCAATCGCCATTCAGTGAGGAGGTTCGAGCTGCAGCCCTTCCCACTAGATTCAGACTTCCCACCATTAACACTTTTGATGGGAAAATTGATCCACAGGACCATATGGATCACTTCAGTGACTTGATGGAACTACATCGTGTTAATGATCATGCAAGTTGCAGATGTTTCGCTGTAACTCTCTCGGGAGCAGCGAAGAAGTGGTTTCGAGGACTCAAATCCGGCTCAATCTTGTCCTGGCAACAACTTCAGACGGCATTCTTGAGACAGTTTTAAGCTGCAAAGAATTTCACTGTTCCACTTGTTAGTTTGTCTGCGATCCGACAAGGTCCAGAGGAGACTCTACGGTCTTACCTCAATCGATTCACCTCAGAGTTAGCAAAGGTTAACAACCCACCTGAGGGAGGAGTTCTAACTCTCATGATGGCTGGGGTGCGACCAGAAGCTAAACTCTGGGAGGAATTACTTAAGCGGGAATGTAGAACTCTTGAAGATTTCTACCGGAGGGTTGGTCGGCATCTGAGGTTAGAATCTTCGCGCGAGAATCTTCAAAAGACTAAGAAAGGAGGGAAAGATGCGACTAAGGATGCGGTCATTACCAACAAATACGGTAATAAGAAAAACAAGAGGAATAATGAACAGCCGAATGAGAATCAGCATAGACCCAAAAGGCAGGAGATTTCAAGAGCTCCCATGCGGTTTAACAATCACACTGAATTAAATGCGCCTATAGATCATATCTATGCGGTCACAAACCAGAAGGAGCGATTCCGTCAACCAGAACCGATGAAGCGGGACAGGACAAAGCGCGATCCCAACAAATTCTGCCGATATCACAATGATATTGGGTATGATACTAATAATTGCTTTGCCCTGAAGAATGAAATTGAAAGGCTGATTAGAGAGGGGCGACTGCGACAGTACACCAGGCAGAACGACGAAAGGCGAGAAGAAGACCAACAGTGACCTCCAGAAATTCAGCGCGAGGTGCGAACTATTTTTCGGAGGACCGCACATTGGGGGAGATTCCAAGAGAGCACAGGACAGGTATGCGCGAGAAGCTCGACAGTAGCCGTTAACCAACGTCATGCATCTTGAGCAGCGACCACGCAAGCTTCAATGTGTACCGGATATGGACATTACCTTCACAGAGCAGGATACAAGGGAGGTCCATTATCCGCATAATGACGCGTTGGTCATAAAAATTAACTGTGGAAGCACACAGTTGTGGCGGGTATTGGTCGATAACGGGAGTGCTGTGGACATCCTGTACTTCGACGCCTTTAAGAAGATGAGGTTGAATGAGAGAGACCTGAAGCCTGCCGCCACTCTACTCTATGGTTTCACTGGTGACAGCCTGATACCTATGGACATGATTGAATTGATGGTTAGTGTTGGGACCTATCCAAGGGTTTCAATGATAATGACCCAGTTTCTAGTGGTGGATTGCCCCTCTGCCTTCAATGCTATGCTGGGAAGACCGACACTGAGGGAACTTCGAGCCGTCACCTCGATCTACCATCTAACAATGAAGTTCTCGACCCAACACGGGGTAGGCGAGGTGCGAGGAAATCAATATGATGCGAGGACATGTTATAACAACTCGCTAAAACTCGCAGCAAAGGATGCGATGTCTCGCACAATGATGGTCCACCTGCCAGAGAGAGCGTCAGTCGAGACAGCGGGCAAAGCGTCAGTCGTGGCAGCGGGCAAAGCGTCAATCGTGGCAGTGGGCAAAGCGTCAGTCATGGCAGTGGGCAAAGCGTCAGTCGTGGTAGCGGACAAAGCGTCAGTCGAGGTAGCGAGCGAAGCTCCAGTTGGATCGTCAGATAAAGCATCAGTCGAACCGTCAGTGAAAGCGTCAATCGAAATGACCAGCGAAGACTTCGATCCTCGAGAAATAGACGAAGAGGTCAGAACTAGACCCATTGAAGATCTGGAGGATTTTTCATTCGACCTATCTTCCAGGACTTTAAAGATTGGAATGGAGGTTCAAGGACCTGTGTGGGCTTCATTGGTCGCTTTTCTGAAGTCTAATTTGGATGTCTTTGCATGGCAACATTTGGATATGGTGGGGATTGATTCAAGGATCATATCCCACTGTCTTAACATAGATCTGACGAAGAAGCCTATACGATAGAAAAGAAGGGCCATGAATCCAGAACGCTAAGTCGCGTTAAAAGAAGAGGTGGATAAGCTGCTCGAAATTAGGTTCATAAGAGAGTCTTTCTATCCTGACTGGCTTGCAAACCCGGTTTTGTTGAAAAAACCTAATGGGAAGTGGAGAACGTGTATCGATTTCACCGATCTCAACAAAGCATATCCGAAGGACAGCTTCCCTCTTCCGAGAATCGACCAGCTTGTAGATGCGACGTTGGGGCATGAACTTTTAAGTTTTATGGACGCATATTCAGGATATAACCAAATCCCCATGTATGAGCTAGATGAGGAACATACCTCGTTCATCACTGATCGAGGGTTATACTGTTATATAAAGATACCCTTCGGACTTATCAACACAGGAGCGACCTACCAACATCTTGTCAATATAATGTTTGCAAAGCAAATTGGCAAGACAATGGAGGTATACGTCGATGACATGCTAGTGAAATCAGAGAAAGCTGAAGATCACATCCAGCACCTTGACGAGATGTTCAAAATCCTCCAGAGATACCAGATGAAGCTAAATCCCCAGAAGTGTGTATTCGGAGTAGGATCTAGAAAATTTCTGGGTTTTATGGTCAATCAGCGAGGAATCGAAGCAAATCCTCAGAAGATACAAGCGTTGATTGATATGCAATCTCCTTATAAACCCAAGGATGTGCAAAGCTTAGTAGGAAGAGTAGCTGCTCTGAGTCGGTTTGTATCCAGATCAACCGATAAATGCCAACCTTTCTTTGAGGTATTAAAGGGATCAAAGAGGTTCGAGTGGACGGAAAAATGCGAGCAGGCATTCCAAGAGTTGAAAAAACACTTGGGTTCTCCTCCACTCTTGTCGAAGCCAAATCCGGGAGAAGAATTATGCCTGTATCTCGCTGTTTCTAAGTATGTGACGAGTGCTGCATGAATTCGCAAGGAGGGAAATATTCAGCGACTTGTGTATTATGTAAGTAAAAGATTACTTGATGCTGAAACCAGATATCCAGAGATGGAAAAATTGGCGCTGGCGCTCGTCATTGCATCAAGAAAGCTTCGACCTTACTTCCATGCTCACTCCATCAGGGTTTTTACGAATTTCCCGTTGAAACAGGTCTTACAAAAACCTGAGGCGTCAGGATGGCTGCTTAAGTGAGCTATTGAATTGAGTCAATTTGACATCAATTTTCAACCTCGCACTGCTATAAAGGGTCAGGCTCTCACAGATTTTATTGCAGAATTTACATACGATGTTGATCTTCCCACGGGAATACTCGAAAAACCTGCCTCAGATACATCAAAGTTGTGGAAACTTTATGTTGACGGGTCATCGAATGAAAATAGAGCAGGTGCGGGCATAGTTTTAATCAGTCCTAAAGGGCACAACATTCATTATGCGCTTCACTTCAAATTCCCAGTGTCGAATAATGAGGCCGAATATGAAGCACTGATAGCTGGGCTAAAGCTCGCACAGGAAATGAAGGTCGAAATAATTGAAGTATATAGCGACTCCCAGCTGGTCGTATGTCAAGTTAAAGGCGATTATCAAGCGAGAGGAGAGAGAATGATGACCTATTTGAAGAAGGTGCAGCAGTTGTTCTTAACGTTCGATACTTATAACATTCAGCTTCTTCCTCACATTGGAAATTTCTGGGCAGATGCACTTGCTAAGCTCACTTCTATGAAAGATGCAGAGTTGTTGAAGGTAGTTCCCGTTGAATTTCTTTTATCACCAAGCATCGAGGTCGAACCTCATGTAATTATGCTAGTTGATGAAAAACCGTCGTGGATGGATCCCATAATGCAATATATACAAAATGGCGATCTTCCTGAGAACAAAGACGATGCAAGGCGACTTCGCATAAAAGCAGCTCGCTATATCATCCAGGATGAAAAGCTTTATCGAAGGAGTTTCAGCTCGCCACTACTATTGTGTGTCAATGATGAAAAAGCACGCTATATTATGAGGAAAATTTACGAAGGAATATGTGGGAATCATTCTGGGGGGCAAGCACTTGCAAACAAGATTCTTCGATAAGGGTACTTTTGGCCAACTATGAAGAAAGATACCTTGGAATTCTCTAGGAAATGTGACAAATGTCAACGATTTGCGACCATTCCTAGAAAACCACATGTTCCTTTAACTTCAATGACTAGTCCATGGCCATTTGCTGTTTGGGGAATTGATATTATCGAGATGCTGTCATTAGCGCGAGGTGGTTTGAAGTATGTGGTGGTTGCAGTCGATTATTTTACAAAATGGATAGAAGCCGAGGCCTTGAGCACCATCTCCGCGAAAAAGATGATATAAATCCATAATCTGCCATTATGGTATACCGCATACCATAATTTCTGATAATGGAAAACAATTCGACTGTGACGAGTTCCGTGACTTCTGCAATAATTTGAGCATCAAGAAGAGTTTTTCCGCTGTTGTTCATCCGCAAGCCAATGGGCAGGTCGAAGCGATAAACAAAATACTCAAGCAGAATATAAAAACAAAACTGGAGGAGCATAAAGGAGCTTGGCTAGAAGTACTTCCAGAAGTTTTATGGGCTTATCGCACTACACAATGAACCACTACTGGAGAAAGTCCATTTTCTTTGGCTTATGGATATGAAGCGATGATCCCTGTTGAAATTGGTGCGGGCTCCCTGCGGCGATTTGTTTATGAGGAAAATCAGAATGATGTATTATTGAGAATTGAACTCGATCTTTTAGAAAAACAGCGTGAACAATCTCAGCTCTGAATTGCATCATATCAACGACGCACTGCTCGATATTATAACTCCAAAGTCAAAGGTAGACATTTTGAAGTTGGAGATCTTGTCCTTCGACGAGTTCTACCTAATAATAAAGAACATGGTGCTGGTGTATTTGGGCATTCTTAGGAAGGGCCTTATGTTATTGATAACGTCATTCGACCTGGGACATATAACCTAGCTCGCATCGATGGACAAAAGATCGAGCATGCCTGGAATGCAGAACAACTTCATCGTTATTATCAATAAATCTTCATGTTATCTTCAACAGCCTACTGTATCTTCTTTATTAATATTCGTCAATAATACTTCTTCGGCTATTACTTCAACTCGTTTCCGATCGTTTTTTATAGTTTTATGGCAGTTTTCGGGCACCATAAAACTCGAGGGACAGTGGGATCAGAATGTTATCTCCTACTTGTTTCCTAAGGGACTATGCAAACGTCCATTTAGAGGAGACAGGGGTTTTAGATTATCGAAGTATCTGAATCTCCTTAAAATCCTAGGATTTTCTCCTCGCTTCATGCCTCAGCATGTCGTATTATGCAATTTCCCTCCTCGAACAAAAAAGTAACTAAGCCAAACGTTCATTGTTCGAAGTGATATATTGCTATATTTTATTTTGACATGGAACTTTTGAAACACAGTTAGAGTTTGCATCACTCGTATTGACTGATTTCTTAAGCGACCTAACCTACCCTAACGCTTAAAACTCGTTTTAAGTTAGTCGGATTCAAATCGCTAAAAGCGTACTGATCAATCACTCTGTGATTGACTAAGTTAAAATTACTGTTGTGTTTTCATTGTTTTGCAGGAACATATGAGGAGAAAATAATAATATTTATTAAAAGGAAGTCACCCGTACATGCACAGAAAAGAAGGGGGACCAAGCCCACATTGTTCTAAAAATAATAAAAAAACAAAGTTATGCAGAAGGGCTCGCGCCGCTATCCCCAGCTTTGGCAGTATCCTCCCTCCAGCTTTGCACGAGCTCGACCACATCCTCGCCAAGGATGGAGAATTCAAAATCCGGATGTTCGCAGAAAATATTGAAAATGATGGTCGACGAGGCGATATCACTAGCTTTATCCTCGAGTTCTTTGACTTCAGTCGCCTTGAACTCCTCAATAGCTTTGTGAACTGCCTCAGTGGTTGCTTCTCTCATGCGATCTGGATGCTCAGAAATGGCCTTCTCGAGCTCTTTGACTTTCTCCTCGAGATTCTCCTTCTCGAGTCTCTCTTTGGCCAGGTCCTCGAGCATCTGCTGCTTCTCCAAGTTGAAGGCCATTCTCTTCTCCTCCTGAGCCTTCTCCGAGTTCTCAAACGCTTGCGTTATCTCATCAACTTTTTCAGCCTTCTCCAAGCATTCGAGAACCGGGTCGTGCATCAAGACAGCAGCAGCCGCAATCTGAAAAAATCTAATTGTTAACACTAAGAGAATACATTCGAAGAGAGGATAGAAAAATACTTACATTGGCCAGCATCCTCATCGCAAATCCAAAAGCGACCTTGGTAGATCGTCGCTTCATCCGCTCCCAGCCTTCCTCAGATGTGAAGCGATCAATGAAGACTGCGCTCATACCAGCCTTTTCTGGTAATTGGTTGAGGAGCATGAAGAGCTCTTCACACTAATCTGCCAAGATCGGTTCCGAAGAAGTGGCAGCCTCAGTGGATTGTTCAGGATGACTCGTTGGCTGAGGCTGTGGTGGAGGTGAGCTTGCTGGGAAGTCCTCGAAGGCAACTTTTCTTTTCTTGGAGCTATCAACCTTCTCCTTCCCTTTCGATGGCGGAGTACTCTCGGGTGTTTTGGTTTTTGCCATGGACCCGAGAGTTAAAGGTGGTGCTCGCAAGCTGCTACCGATGACCATCTCTGTACAGATATGTTAGTGAGCAAGGAGATATAATATAAGGGTAATTAGAATGCATGTGATTTTCTTGTGGAGCTGGTGGTGACACTGTCTCTGGAGATGAAGGTTCTGAGGTTGGAAGGGTGGCTGGTGCTTTTTGTTTTCTAATTCTTGAAGACGAGGCACCTAAATCCGTCCTTTTCCTTGGCTTCTTCTTCGAGCTCGATGGCTTAGACGAAAGAACCGGGGGGTCTGGGAATGCGGCTTCCTTTGGAAGCAGACCGCAAGTGACCAGGTTATTTGAGGTACCTAGTACCTTCCAATTAAATTCCTCAATTGGAAGGTCGTTGATTTTATATACCCTTGCGAGCTGTTCCCTGGAGAGTCCGGGTCGATCCCTGTTATCTACGATGACATTCGAATGCGATTAGTATAAAAGTAAAAATAGAAAAAAGGCGATAAATTGGAAGACTACCTACCGGGATTCTGAAAGAAGCCGTTAGCCGCATAGTCAAAATGGAAAAAAGGATTTTTCCACTTTTCCATGTTGTTGCGAACTCCGTAGATCGTTTTTATTACCTGGTTCGACCATTTGCTCGCATAGAAGAAGCCAAGATCTGACAGGTTTGATTTTACTTAGTAGAATCAAGCGAATTCTTCAGGTGAAGGGGTTTCTAAACCTAATTTATGGTACAGTATATACAAACCTACCATATATCTATAGGTATTAGGGTCAATTGAAAAGGGACGACCCCATAGTAGTCAATAATCGATTTTATATACGGATGGGGTGGGAGATGCATGCCACACTTGAGGACTGCCTCAGAAAAAGAAGCAGTCCATGTGGGGGAGTGTGTGGTCGGTTAAATTCTATAGGTAGGCGAAGGGGTATGGTGATCTTATAACTGCTCGCGATTTTACTGAGTTTTTTCGATGTGCAGCTCGTTCTTATATTGGTACATGACCAATTCCCCTCTACATATTGATAGCCTGATGAAAATGCAGGGGCATCCCTGATATGTTGAGGCCACTGGTCTTGTGGGAGATCGCCTATGCGAGGACTACTTCGCCTGACCCCTGTTATTTCTACTTCGGGTTTCGGCTCGAGGTAATCTTCAAGGTTTATAGAACTAACACTCGAGTCAAAATCTCCAGAAAAAGCATTCCCTTCCCTAAATTCATCACTACTAGACATCTGAAAAGAAATACGCAGGGATTTAGGCATCGAGGATTCTCACTATGCCGGTACTTTGGGTATTCATCCTAGGATTGTACTAACAAGCAAGCTCATCAATTTATTCCTAAGAGGTCTACGGATTCATAAAAATTGTTCGAGCAGTTCGTCAGAAAATAAATATTCGAGCAGTTCGTCGAAAAATAAAATAGGGTATTAGACCCTAGAAATTCTTTTCACGAGTTCGTTTCTGGTTATTATCTAGTAAGTCTACTCTACGGACTGAAAAAGGGGGATAAAAATAATTTCCATTTCACTTCAATGTGGGATGAGTTTCTATTCCTAAAAACTTGAAATTATTTTTTCAAGAACAGAAAAAAAATAAGAGAAGAAATGAACTAACCTTTCAGAAGCGGAGGAATTGAGATGGTTTGAATTTCGTCGGAGAAGAAACTGTGGTTGTGTGAGCTGAAGGACGAAACGGCGCTTTAGGGTTCTCTGAAACTTCGGTATTTTCTGAGAAAAGATGGAAACAGTGAAATAGAACAGAAACGGATTGGTTTCCGATATTTATACTCCAAGCACCGTTAAATCACAGCCGTAGATCAAGGAATTTGATTTTTAGATCTGAAGGCCGAAGTTTACGCGAGATTTGATTTTTTCCGAAGATAAATCAGAATTTTTTAAAATTTGAAAAGATTTGGTTTAAAAACGACGGTTGGCATCATTAAGCTTCCTCGAGTTCTGCTATCTTTCTTAGAAAAGGCTACACGTGTTTCCGTCTGTCAGAAAAAGATACGCGTGATCTTGAGAGATAGGATTTGAAATCTGGCGACTCTTCGACTCTTCAAAGATCCCAAGTCTAGGTCGTGACATCGCATTTTTTAAGATCACACGTTAAAAGGAAGCTCCATTTTGTCCTAAAGAACTAATGGAGCTGGGGGGCAATTGTTGTGCGGTCTAAAATCCTATGTCAGGTCGCATGAGTAGGAGTTAAGTTCGACTTCCTCCGTGTAAGTTATGTACGACCTCCTCCGCTTAGGTTACATGCGACCTCCTCGGTATAGGTTATGAGCGACCTCTTCCGAAAGAAAAGGAAACTTGTTTTTGCTTCGTCAAACAGGTAATCTACAAGGAAAGAGAGATAGAAGTCTCCCTTTTTATGATGGACCAGTTACCCGTTCTGAGTGGTTACCCAATTATGTTGTTACTCAAATTGTATTACCCGATTGTATAGTTACCCGTTTTCACAATTAGGAACATTGGGTTACCCTCACCTATATAAAGGGAAGTCAATGTTTCAAATGGGGGATTCGAATTTTCTAATTTTCAGATTTCGAAATTCTGACTTCCAATTTGAGAGAGATTTCCAGACGAGACATTGTAACTTTGAGTGCTTGTAATTCTCCATAAAATAGTGAAAAACAGTGGATATAAACTCATCTTTTTCGGGACTGAACCACTATAAAATCCTCTCTCTTTATTTGCTTTGATTAATAACTTAATTCACACGAGTCACGTCTCCTAATTTTTTGTAAATTTATTGTTAATAAAACCTCCATCAACATCCAAGTTTACCCTTTAAGAAAAATAAAAAATAAAACAAAAGGCATGCTAAAAAAAGGGGTTGAAAAAAACAGGAGAAAAAATAAAGAAAACCAAAAAGAAAAATAAAAGAAAGGAAAAAGAAGAGAGAAGAAAAGAAGCTCGCGAGCATCACGACAATTGACAAATTTTTTTCAAAAAAAAAAAGAAGAAGAGAGCGAATAGTAACTCGTGGTGGCTAAATACGAGCATCTGAAAATAAGAGTAAGTAGAACGTGGTAAAGCCGTTGGCAAACCATTTTTCCATATGTGATATGTATCTCCCCTTCTTCTTCTTCTACTTCATCATCATCATCAATATTTTTTTTTATATTTTAAATTCGTGGCGTCAAAAAGTCAAAAAAGACAAGGCTACGCGTCAAAAGCGGTAAAGAACATGGAATTACCAGTCCCAGGCGCGTGCGACGACAACGCTCGGTTGGGACACGACGGAGAAAAGAGAAAAGAAGAGGGGCAAAATGGTCTTGGAAAGGGTGGCGTGCTTTAACGGCATAAAAGCTCCTTAAAAAGTCATCTGCGCCACCCTGTAACACAGTCCCCTACTGCCTCTACACACGAACAGAGTATACACATTACTCGCACACTAAGCCCAAACACACACAACCAACCAACCAACCAACTTTCTCTCTCTAACTTTCCCTCACTTTCTCTTTCTCTCTCTACCTCTCTTTAATTTTCCTGGAAAATATTCAGAAAAAGGAAAGAGAGAGAGAGAGAGAGAGAGAGAGGAGGGTCTATATGGGAGAGGAGGAGGGGACAGCTGCGTCAGAGCCACACCCGATCAGATTTCATCAAATAGAGAGAGAATAAGGAGAAGAAAAGAGCAGAGCAACGAGTCATTGAGATTTGCGCTCCCCACCCCGAAAAAAAAAAAAAAAAAAAAAACAAAGAAAAAATCTTGAGCGGATCAGGATCAGGGTGATTAAAAGCAAAGGCGGCGAGAGCAAAGAGCTGAATCAAAGTCGCATTTAATTATATTTACCCTTTCTTTCTCTTCTGACGCCAATTTTGTGTCTCCAAACACTCTTCTCTCTCTTATATTTATTTTTTTTGGGTATTTAAATCATTTTTTTCCCGGGTTAGGGGAGTGGAATTACAAGAGCGTCATCAATGTCATCATAAAGGCTAGAAATCCATACGATGCGAACAACGTGAAGCTCGAGGCGGTGGTGTTATTCAATGAGAGTTTTATTACTACCACTGTAATGGTCCGGTGGTTGCGTGTTTTAGAGAGAGAAAGATAAGGGGTTTTACAGACAGAGAGAGAGAGAGGGTAGGGAAGGAGCCGCCATTTATGGTCTCGGTTTCTGGTTTATATTTGTCTGGTTGAGTTGGAAGGGGACAGAGAAGGAGACGAAGTCGCTGAACGCGCCGTTTTGAAAGCGAGAAGAGCGTTAGTACTATTGTGTTACTACTACTACTACTCGCAGCTGCTTCAGAGGGGAAAAGGAGGTTTGGTTGTGTTGTTTTTCTTGGTTTGATTCATAGGGGTATATTCGGAATCAAGGGATTAAAAATGAAGTTCATGAAATTGGGTTCCAAGCCGGATGCATTCCAAGCTGATGGGAAATCTATTAGGTAACATGGGTTTTCTCCTTTTTCATGTTATTTTCACTTTAATAAATCCCGTTTCAGCCTTTCAGCTGCTCGAGCTTTCTATATAACCCCTTTTGATACGTCTCTGTTTTATTTTGATCTAGTGGAGTTTTAGTATATGGGAACTGGGTTTGAGTCGTTCTTTGTTAGAATTTTGGGCTTGCTCATAATTTCTCGTTTGAAGATTTAGATTTAGATTTAGATTTTTATTTTTTTTCAAATGTCTATGAAGTTTTCTACGTACTTGGGGTATGTGAGATTTTCACGCTTGTGTCACCAGAAAGGGGGAAAAAAACGAAAAACGATTAGGTGGGTAATATATTACCGAAGTAGATTGAAATGTAAAAGATTGAGGAAGCCATATAGAAAGTTTCTGATAAATGTTTAAGAAATCAAAAGAGAAGAAAAGCACATGGGTGTTTTTGTACTCTTGTTATATATATTTGGTACTGTTATTTACAATTATTATTGTTACGGAGGGAAGGATAAACTATAGAAGGGTTTTTCTTGAGCCCTTCAGGATGTGGTCCAGCCTTAGAATTTGTCCTATTTGTAATGAGTCTGTGGTCCATATATGGTAAAGTCTTCACCGAGTACCCACGGCCTTTAATCATCAAGGTGGGGACATTCTCCGTTGAACTTTGAACGATGACAATGGTTCAACCAATCATTTACATCGATATATTTCTTTACGTGTTCTAGGTTGTAACTAGTAACGTAAAGTTAATCCTAATAGTAGAGTCTGCTTAGAGTTAGGGTTAAGAGTCTCGATTCCAATGAGTTCGGGAATTGCAGTAGAAAAATCCTATTCTTTAGTCACTGTAATTTGTCAAGTTCCACATACAGTAAAGTGATTTGCCAGGGTCAATAGCCGTTCATTTAACTCAATTTGTCTTCTTTGTTACAACATTGATTGGTTCCATGGCTCGTCCAACCTTTGTTACATTTTGTCTTTACTCACGTTAGCCTCTGTATGCATGCAGGTATGTTTCATCTGACTTGGCATCGGATGTCACCATAATTGTTGGTGAGGTGAAGTTTTACCTTCACAAGGTACGTTTGTCTTGTTGTGTTACCTATCCAAAATGAGATTGAATACTGACTATTACTATTTTATTCGTTTTATGTTATAGGCTACTATGACTTGTGGACATGTTTTTGTGCCCCTGTGACCATCTGAGAAATTTTTTCAAATTGATGAGATTTTTTGTCGGTTCTTTTATAGAATGTAGTTCTTTTTTGGAATGTAAACTAGACAGTGTATAATTTGGGCCAAGGTTGGTGGTGTTCTGTTTTTCTTCCCCTTCCCTAGCTTTGAAATCATAATAGTTTCTTTGAATGTTAGTAGACAAATGTAAAATGAGGTTAGTGGCTTTTAAATCAATATGAAAACATTGGTATAAGAACACATATTGAGGCTCATGTTCTTAGTTTAAACTACAGGTTTTGTTAAATTAACTTTAGTAATATGGACCTTTCAAGTTTCTTCTTTAGCAGTTAAGTTGCTTTTGTCTACATTTTGTTGAATAGTATTATGTCTTTGCAGTTCCCTCTCTTGTCCAAGAGTAGTCGGTTGCAAAACCTTGTGTTGAAAGCCACTGATGAGAATTCTGATGAAATTAATATGGCTGATTTCCCTGGTGGGCCAAAAGCATTTGAAATTTGTGCAAAATTTTGCTACGGGATGACTGTTACACTCAATGCTTACAATGTTGTAGCTGCTCGATGCGCAGCTGAGTATCTGGAGATGACTGAGGACATTGATCGAGGTAACTTAGTATTTAAGATTGAGGTATTTCTCAACTCAAGCATCTTACGTACCTGGAAAGATTCCATCATTGTTCTCCAAACCACAAAATCTCTTCTGCCATGGTCTGAGGATCTGAAGATTGTGGGAAGATGCATAGACTCAATTGCTTCCAAAACTTCTGTTGACCCTGCTAACATTACGTGGTCCTACACATTTAACCGAAAATTAGCAGAGCCTGATAAAATTGTTGAAGATGGTATGAAGTTTCGAGAGAGAACAGAATCTGTTCCAAAGGATTGGTGGGTTGAAGATATATGTGAGCTAGATATAGATCTCTACAGAAGAGTCATGATTGCCGTGAAATCTAAGGGTAGAATGGATGGTACTGTGATTGGAGAGGCACTGAGGACTTATGCGGTCAGATGGTTGCCAGATTCCATTGATGCTTTGGTTTCTGAGGCTCATAGCTGGAGGAATAAATTGCTGGTAGAAACAATCATTTGCTTATTGCCGCCTGACAAAGGTATGGGTTGTTCATGCAGTTTCTTGCTGAAACTGTTGAAAGTTGCTATTTTGGTTGGAGCAGATGAGTCATTGAGGGAAGATTTGGTGAAGAGGATCAGTTTGAAGTTGCATGAAGCTTGTGTTAACGATCTATTGATCCCGGCAAGGTCTCCCCAGATTACCAAATATGATGTTGAGTTGGTTCAGTCCATTGTAAATCAATATGCAATGCATGAAAAGCGTAATCAGAGTTTGGATGCTGTTGAGAAGAATGAGAAGGGTATTGATGATTTTGTCTTAGGACACGCATCCTTGTTGAATGTCGGTAGACTCATTGATGGTTATCTTGCTGAAATTGCTCGAGACCCAAATCTGACACTCTACAGTTTCATAGACTTGTCGAAGTCTATTCCTGAATCAGCTCGGCCTATTCATGATGGGTTATACAAAGCCATTGACATCTACTTGAAGGTATTGTATTCTTTTTTGCGTCGTTTCTGTCAACTTTGCTGAACTTCAAATGCATTTATTTTTTTAAGTATTCATTGCTTACTGTTTCAGGAGCACCATAACTTGACAAAAGCTGACAGGAAGAAGATCTGCGGACTAATGGATGTGAAGAAGTTGACGGTGGATGCATCAATGCATGCTGCGCAAAATGAGCGGCTTCCACTACGAGTGGTGGTGCAAGTGCTCTTTTTTGAGCAGGTTAGAGCATCTGCTGCTGCACGGCCTTCTGTTAACAATCATCTCCATGATGCTTCCCCTTCAGCAACGAACACTGATGAAGAAGAGTGTGAGAAGCCGGCTGTGGCAGTAGAAAAGTGCAAATCCCTCAAGAACCAGCTGAGCCATGTGAAACTAAATGAGGAGTACCACAGGAACGGAAAACTGGCAAAGAAGAGCAGCAAAAAGAGTCGGAGTGGTGTGCAATTGTTGCCGTCTCGGTCGAGGAGAATCTTCGATAAACTGTGGCCTGTTGGCAAGGGGCATGGAGAGAATAGAAGCTCTGAGACATCTGGGAGTTCTCAGAGTCCAACTTTACTTCCAGGGGATACCAAGTCCTCTGGTTCATCTTCAAGACAGAGGAGGCATTCAATTTCATAGGGAAGGGGAGTTATTTTGGTTCTAATAAGAACGGAACTAGCCAGAAAAATTCAACCACCAAGTGTAAAGAAAAAAGATGTTAGGATTTTGTTGTAGCTAATGGTGAATTTGTCTAATTTGGAAAGTTGCTGCTATATAGTGGGGGTTTTACATAGTAGAATTGTAATCTGTTTATTTGTGCGTTTGTCTAACGTCAGTCAGTCCAATTGTAATGTTATCTATTATATATATTTTTTCTTAGCTATTTCATTGTAGAGAACTAGAGGTGAGTGAGTACAATGTTTCCATTGTTCTGTCACTGTTGATCGACTCCCCTACCCGTCTGTCTAGAAGGCTCGCACCAAATTGCAAATCATAACAAGGGTCCTTTTTGGAGAATGGCTTTGTTTTTAAAGTCATTATAAAAAGTATAGATTTTATTTCAATTTATTTTGTAAATAAAAGGGTATTCAAGATAGAGGTTGACTTACCTAAATAACTCCTGGCGGTATAGGCGTAGCATTTCGTGACTCTGAGAGATTCAGTGATGAGGAGGGAATCGAAGTTCGGAATGTGTATCAGTTTAGCTTATTCATGAGACCAAGACATGATTTTGAAATCAAGTGACAAAGAAAACACCTACTTAAATTTGCCTTTATATTATTCCCCTAAAGTATTGCCCTTTGGACTCTTGAAACCTACGAGGACTAAAAGTCTAAGATATATCTTTCAAGGGAAGAGGGAGGCTGTGTGAAAATGACAAGATGGAGACCGACGGCACATGGGCATTTGGGTCCAAAATGTAGGCCGATTCTCTTAGATGGCCCAAAACTAAAATTAGCAGTCAAACGGAAAATGAAATGAATAAAAATTAGATTTATTATATGGGTTTACGGCACAAATGCTCCTCGAACTATCTAAATTATGATAATTTAGTTCTAAGATGTTTTAATTATAACAATTAAATTTCTAAATTTTTTGATTCATAATAATTTTATTTCTAAACTGTCTAAATTGTAATTTGTTGTTAAATTTTGGACAAAAAATACAAATAAAGAGCACGTTATAACATCTAAAAGAATATTTAAAGAAAAATAGATTAATAAAAAGATTTTGAGAAAACAAAAAATGTATTCTTTGCAGTTTTTATGATTCGTGAAGTTATAAATTTAGAGAAATTTTTTTTCATAATTGTTCATTTTTATTCTTGAAATTTCTAAATTACGTTTTAAATACACTTTCAATGCCATCGCATGTGTTTTTGTTCAAAAATTTAACAACAAATTGTAAATTAGGCAGTCTATGATTCAAATTATTATAAATTGAAAAATTTAATGGTGTAATTGATAATATTGAAAGTTTGAGTACTAAGTAAATTAGATACACCTAGGAACATTTATGCCATTGACCCGTATCATAAACTATTTACGGGGGAAAGTGTAGTATGAACGTTAGTTATAACTCCCGGAATCTTCGGCCATTCCCAAATCATATTCCGGAATCCAGATTCCCTCCTCGTTTGACTTGGTCTTTTTTTTTTTTTCTTTTCCTTTTTTTTTTTATTAACAGATAAATATTTTTCCTGCTAAATATCTTATCTTGCTTTCTTAGTTGATTCGATCCAGAATAGAAAGATGATGAGAGCTAATCAGAGTAGTAGTAGTAGTAGTAGTAGTTCTAGTAGAGCTAGAATCACCGCCATACACATCCTTCTCTTTCTTGCAACCAATCTCTCTCTGCCAACTGTCTCCGAATCTTCACGCCAATGCAAAGCTTGGCTCGTCCAATCAATCCCCACCGATATGCCCCACCTCCCCCGCGTCCCCGGAGTCCTCTCTACTGGTAACATATATATATATATATACATAATAAATATATAACATCATTTTCTTTCCCCTTTTCTGTTTGGTTTCCGAGAAACTCAGGGAAAAACCCAAGAAAAACACCAGACATGACGTGGCCGATGATACACAAGTCGTTGCTTCATTTAAGACGAATCAATACATATTGGTTAACATTCTTATGGTGGCTCAGGGGACGTGTTACGTTGGCTCGCCGGGAACTCTTCCCGCCGGCTGGACATAATCGCGCAGTACTGGCAACTGGTGGCGTCTCCTGAAGATCCTAACTCGGGGGATTATGGATACTCCAAAAAGGATATGCTGAGATTTGGTGCTGAGAAAGGTGCTGACGTTTATAAAGCTCTAGAGAAAGCTGCTGATCACAATGTTAGCATAAGGTAATGGTTTCGATTTTCGAATTCGAATTGAGTGGTTTATGAGTAATCAGACTATATATGCGTTGATGGAATGTTTGTGTGTTTATTTTTATTTTTATTTATTTATTTTTTTTTCGAAAATTCAAAGTAACTATTCGAGTTTTTGATACTGCTGAGGGCTGAGCTACTACTTGTAGGTTACTATCCCACTCTGGAGTGTATCCTGACTATACCAAAGAGCCAACGGAACTTGCTTCAGGGAGGTCAAATGTGAAGAATGTGATTTTGTTACTCGATGAGTGGTGGGGGTCAGGCATAGTTCATGCAAAAGTATGGATATCGGATCGTCGAAATGTGTATATTGGATCTGCAAATAATGACTGGAAATCTCTTACTCAGGTATATGGAATAATCATCAGCTTATGCTCATTTAGTAGCCATGGATTAGAAGAGTTAATTTTTTATTTATTTTTTTAACTTTGGACTGAGTGTTCTGTGTTCTCATTTGTTAATTATTAATTATCAAAGAAGGTCGGAACTCAGTATTTGCATCCTTCACTTGATAACATGCCTTCAGAGGTTGAATTCTCTTACGTTTACCTGGTTTGAAAATTTTGTATTCGAGTTTCTTTGTCACTGACTGTTATGGTGTGTAAAGGCAGCTTGAGCTTCATTCTTCCCAAGATATAAACAAATCTATTTGTCTTGAAAGAAAACGAGTATTACGGAATTGGGTTGCCCGCGGAATTCAAATGGCGTGTATCTTTGAACTACAATAATGTTAATATGTAGATTTTGTACCACATTTGACAGATTTTCCGTCCAATTTGAGGTTTTCCTTCTGTTGAATATTTAACAATTGTTGGTTGTTTAATTTGGCTTTTTGTTGCTCAAGCGGGACCAGAAAGCATATATGATGCTCAATTTAAAGGAAACTTCGTTTCACTCTCTGTCATGTTATCTTGTTTTGTTTGCCATACTCTATTGCAAGATGTTGGAATTAGTTGATGCATTTTGGTGACATCAACAGGTGAAAGAAGTTGGAATTTATCTTGTTGGCTGTCCAAGAATAGCGAAAAAGGTTGAAGCCTACTTTGATAACCTATGGACACTTGCATCTCTCAACTCCTCAATTCACACCAGAACTATATCAGATCAACAGTGGCAGATTGATAGAAAAGTTCCTTGTTGGTCACATTTCATTGAAACTGACTCGAGGTGTAGGTACGTTTGAGAGGCTCTTACTCTGAAAACCAAGTTTAAGTCTGGAAGTTTTTGAATCTCTAGTTTTGCAAGCAATGCTGGATAGTTCCAATCCATAGGGAAGTGAGAGACTGATATTGACTATCTTTCCATAACTTTAACTTCAACTCTTAGTCTTGTTGTTCTCTCTCTTAGTTCTAATTTCTAAGAAGGCTACTACAATATTTACTACTAATACTGGAATAGATTTGTCGTTTATATTGGTTAGATAATTGTAAATAGTAACGTTGGCGCAGGACACCATTTCCTCCTGTTGTGGAAATTCCCCATGTAGTGGGATATCCCACATTATCGGACCCTGTTATGTTTAAATTACCTATTCAAACTCCTGGACTCAACTATTCAACTTTGCGGCCTCAGTCCAGCTATCTGTCTTTTGCTCCTCCGGAGGTAAGAGAGCAAATATCTGACATTTTCATTGGTTATATAAACTAAAAGATTTTCATGTTGTACTTTGAGATCTAAAAGTTTATCTTTTTTTCATGTAGAAACAGGACTAATAACTATGCTCCTAAAGTAAATATTTGTGTCATAAGTAATAACTAAAAAAGTAACTTCCAAAGTTCTAGAAAGTACCATGTAAATAGTACTCAACGTGTTTTGGGTTTTTTACTCTCCACGTGTTGATGCCATTTGGGAATAGCAGGTATCATTTGGCAGGTACCAGGCTGATGAACAGGCATGGTTGGATACTATCAAATCCGTTAGTACCGGAGGGACTTTAAGGATAAGTACCATGGATTGGCTTGGTCAATCCCAATATACAAAGCAAACAGTTTATTGGTCATCCCTTTCCTCTGCAATATCTGAGGTAAATCCACTGTCATAAACTCTTACCTCATTTCAGAATAATCATTAGACATAAAAATGTAATGCCATCCCACTTCTCAATAGCTTCAGTTTATGAGAGAAATCGATAATCTAAGACTAACATGGTATACAAGATAAAAAATCTTAGCACACTGCTATCTAATCTATAAGAACATCCGTAACATTTTTCTTTTCTCTATTATGTCATGATCTCACGAGACCATTATATGAATGGCAGGTAGTTTTTGGAAAACATGCGAAAGTGAAGATATTGGTAGCATACTGGGCTCATTTCATCAACGAGACAGATCAGTACCTCAAGTCTCTCCTCTACTCCAACGTTCTCTGCTCTTCATCCAAATACAATCAATGCTCTGGGAAAGTTGAGATCAAGTACTACATCGTCCCTGGTTTCAACTTGACCGGACCCGCGATTAGCCACGGAAAGAAGACTGGAAACCTTTACCCTGCCTACACAAGGGTGAACCATGGAAAGTATGCAGTTAGTGATGTCCGAGCTCATGTTGGGACGAGCAATCTAGTGTGGGATTACTTTTACACGACGGCAGGTGTGAGCTTTGGTACCTATAACGCTGCCATTGTTTCACAGCTTCAACATATCTTTGATGCCGACTGGAATTCGCCATATGCGGTGCCTGTTGAAGAGTTGGCAGACGGTCACTCTTGTTCAAGCTGATATCTCACTTAAGCATGGCCACGGATAATGTTAATGTACGACTTAATAAAATGTGTACATTTATTAGCTCAAAGAAACTAAGAAAACTGCTTCTTTTTTTTTTTTTTTTTTTTTGGGAGTATTTGTTATCTTAGTGCCAATGGAATTAGACGACGCTCGAGGTATTAATTTTTGTATTAAATTTTTAATACTAAATATAATACGTGATTTGTCGTCTCAATTGGTAATAATACTTGATACATTTGTAAAGTCATATATATTACTACAAAAATTTGGCTCGCAAGTTTTTCTCCTCTTTCCCTGCGTTTTAGTGATTTTTTGTGGCCACTAGATATGTAAGATAGCCTCTCATATGACGCAGAGGGTCCTATTTATTTATAGGAGAATAAGTTGGAGTCGTATTTTGATCAAGTCTGGCACGTATTTTGATCAAAATACTCAAATTTGGTGGTTGTACAGTGTTCTAACACCACGACACTCGGGTTTGCACGTCGCAATGTCTAGCCTTAGGTTGAATATATTTTTTCTGAGATTTTGTAAGGAAGCCACAGCACTCGGAATGGATGACCCGACATCCATTTGCAAAAATACCACTTTTCACCTGATTTCATGAAAAATAGCACTTTTCAGCCTGCTTTCAAGATTTTCACCCTATTTCAACTCACCTTCAGGATTTTTAACCTGTTTCAACTCCACTTCAACTCATTTTGACTCATTCATCTCCAAAATACTTAGAAACACAAAAAAAAAAAAACACAAATTAGCCTTAGATAAACATTAAAACTAATAGGGTATCATGGAAAACCTATTGTGATTTAGGTATAAATTGACACCTATCATTCTATCAAACATATCTTATACGATATTGGTGGGGAATGAATGCAGTTCCATTCTTTTTCCCCCCTATTTTCTCGCAAATTTATGCAGATTTCACACATTTTCCTTGTAATACCCCTCTCATCGTCACTTAAAAACATAAATTTAATAATAAATATATCGAAAAAAAATATTACTTATATGGACTCAAAAATACGATTTTCTAAAAAATTTACTTTATACACAAAACACCACATTAAAAATATTTACAATAACAAAATATTCAAAAAACAAATTTTTTGGAGCCACATTTATAATCAAAATATTTTCCCTCAAAAAATCCCACATGGTCTGTCCATATGTATACTACATAGTTACAACTTGGTTTACCTACTAGTTTACTTTTTTTTTTCTTACCTAAAAGCTACATCACAATAGTACTTGATAAGCTACTAAGCTTAGTAAGACAATAAATAGACAAAATAGCGTAAGCTATTCATTAATTAACCATGAAATATTTCAATAATCATAACTTAAACACTCGTTCCAAAACAATATTTTCAAAATGGGCCTAGCCTTTAACTAATCAGTAACAAGGTACTAAAATTTCTAACACGAAGTAAAATTCACAAAGTAGAGTAATTCAATAAAAATGGCACATAAATAAAGCACGTATATTACCACCCTGACTCACAATAGAGCTACTCTCACTAGAGATTACATCAACCCTTATCAAACTAACGACCTACTCTGTGGCATCGCTTATAATTTAACGACCTAGTATCTTTGGCATCATACTCTAACACACTAATGAACAAGTAACTTCGATATCATATTCTATCTATATTAACGCCTAGTAAACTTTGACATCGTACTCTATACATAATTGTGATCCAGTGCTTTAGTATTGCTTCCTACCTACTTTCTATGGGTAATATCCTACATTTATGCTTGTGACTTGTGCAAAAATATTTATACATATCATAGCACGATCAGCAACATAATTTACACAGTAATAACAATCAAAACTACAATGTTGTAGACTAACAATTGCACTTATAACTTTCATGGCTCAAAAGTTCTTCCCTTGGTGTTGAATGACAATTTATTGTGCACTTGGTCACATTGTATTCACAATATCGGACCATAAATTAATTTTTGGAACTTCTTAACTACTCAAGTTTCCACATTTCCATCAACTGTTAAGCTTAATTAGTTTTGGTAAATCCCTTGATTTAACTTAACTCATGTTTATTATTTTATATCCTTTGTCTCATAAAAACAACAACTAAAAACTTTTCACATTATTTTTCTCTGTAGTTTTCTCAAAAATTTCGTGTTATTGGTTAAAATCTTCCTCTAACACTCTCAGGGTCTTAAATACCTTTATTTAAGCTTATTTTACCCTTTCCAAACCTTAATTTTTGAGTTTAGAAATCATTCGAGAGATTTTATAGTAAATCCTAAGAACATTTCTTGTGAAAATTCCTTTCTAACAACTGATTTTACTAGAATTTTAAAATGTTAATTGAGACTCAATTTCAGAAAATTCTTAAACCTTTGGTTCCATTTTAAATAAGTTAAATATTTTTGAGATCGTAGTAAATAAATGATACAATCTCATAATAATAGTAAATAAGTAATTTATTAAAAGTATAATGGTAAATATGCCATTGTGAATAAGTTATATGTTTTTAGATTATGATAAATAAATGTTTATAACACCTTCTAATTATGGTAAATAAGTAATTTAGTAGGAGTACAATAATAGATATGCCACTGTAAATAACTGATGTAATAAATAAGTAATTTATTGGGGGTATATTGGTAAATATGCTACTATATATAAGTGAATTTTTTTTAGATCATGATAAATAAATAATATACTAGTTTGTAATAGTAGTAAATAAGTAATTTACCAATGGTATTGTAATAAACTCTAATCATTACTATTAAAATATGAATATATTTGTTCATAAAATTAAAAAAAATTCATCTACTAAACTATAACTTTAAAAGTGGAGTATTTTTGTTCAATCTCACGAAGTTATGCTAAATATGCGAAATGATCTTGATTAATTTTAGTAGGGAAAAATGCAAAACAGTGGGTTATAAGAGTGCATGCTTCTAAATGAGGCGCTTGGTCGTCTTTTTTTTTTTACTCAAATTAATGAGAAGTTAATGAGTGTCTCTAATTTCATGCCTCCTGAGTAGGCCATTTGATTTCAGATTTAGAAAAATCATAACACAAATGGCAAATTAAAATCACAAATAGGTAAATAAGAGGTGCAAAAATCCAAACTGACCAACATTATATTGATCTAGAAGTTCTCAAGAAGCATTAGTAAGAGAGGTTCAAGGGCTCGAAACATAGATCGAAGACAACTTGAAAAAAAAAATTTTGAAATAAAAAAATTGAAAACATTAGTGGGATCCATTCAATTAAAAGCCTAAGTTAGCTTATAAAATTATTCCACTAGGATAAAAAAAAACATTTCTCATATATTACATAAGGATACTTCTATTTCATATCGTATCTTTTTTATACCATATGGTATTTGTTTTGTCATTATATAACTCGTAAATATCACTTTATAAGGTACAATTATTAATTAAAGAGTGACAAATTTGACTAATTTGTTATCTTGTGGTATAAAAAATATGATAAATGAAGTGAGATCATGCATACATATTTTCTCCATTTTGAAATATAATTAAAATGAAACTCGGATTTTGAAATACATTATACGCCAATCTAAAATTGCTAACCTTGCCAAATAATATAATAAATTTATAAGAAGCAACAACTAGTAACTTTTTCTTTATTAGAAAAAGAAAAAAAAAAGGTGCATGGAAACTTAAGAAAGCAACGACAACGTAAGTACTTGCATTGAAACACAAGGTCTTCACATTTCTGAACAAAAGAAGAAGAAAAGGCCCTATCACTTGGTTCACCAATTCTATGCATGTTCAAATAGTATATCTATTAGAATAGGTATTTGTTTCAACAATTCTAGTTTTTTTATTCAAATGGTTTATTGGTATGAGTATTTATTTGAACAATTCAATTTTTCTATTCAAATGGTATATCAGTCATATCAACCATTAGAATGAGTTTTTTTCTTAGGGATTAAGCAAATATAACCAACTTTTGAGAGTATGATTCCTTGTTTTTGGTTCACCTATTTAAATGAGTGTATTTAAATAGAAATTGCAGAATATATTATAATTTGGAATGGGAGACATTTGAAGTAAATAAAATTGAATGAATTGTAATTAGAATGGACCATTCAAAAATAACTTATAGCCTTCATTCTCATTCTAAGACACAAAAAACTCATTCTAACTGTTAATGTGATTGATGGACCATATGAATAAAAAAAACTGAATTGTTGAAACAAATACTCATTCTAAAAGACTATTTGAATAGAAAAACTAGAATTGTTAAAACAAACACTCATTCCAATGAGTTTTCCATTTAAATGGAATAGAATATTGAAACAAAGGGGGAGATAATATCCCTTTTTTGATTTTATTAACAAATATATCCATTTCTTAATATTGATTATTTGAGTTTGCTATTATACTTTTGGTAAATTATTTATTTACCACTATTATAAACTAGTATATAATTTATATACTATGACTTAAGAATATTTATCACGTATGAATGAAAGTATATTTACTGTTATACTATTGGTAATTACTTATTTATTACTATCATGAGATGATATATAATTTATTTATCATAACTTAAAAAAATTTATCTGGATGGTAACATATTTATGATTATGTCCCTAATAAATTACTTATTTACCATTATTATAAGGTGGTATATAATTTATTTACTGTGATTTAAAAAAATTTAACACTTATAGACGGTGTCATATTATCATTATACCCTTAGTAAATTACTTATTTGCCATAATTATATAGTGGTATATCATTTATTTACTGTGATTTGAAAAAAAAAATATATTGTTGGATGGAAGTATATTTACTATTATACCCTTAATAAATTACTTATTTACTACTATTATGAAGTGATATATTATTTATTTACTGTGACTTAAAAAAATTTATTACTTATGGACAGTAGTATATTTATTATTACACTCTTGATAAATTACTTATTTGTCACTATTATGAGGTGGTATATAATTTATTTACTACTCAAGGCATATTTACCATTATATTCCGATCAATTATTTATTTACTACAATATAAAATGGTATGTCACCTATTTACCACTAATGTACAATATAATGGTATGTCACCTATTTACCACTAATGTACAATATAAAGGGGGAATACCACTTATTTAGCATCACCTTAAAAACAAATATAACTAGTTTACAACTAATATACAATTGGAGTAATTCATCGATTGATTTACCAGGTCATTTGACATGTATTTGTGCGACTAAATATTATGTTACAATCCTAAAATTAATAATGAAATCTTCCATTGTTAGTCGATCGAGAGAATAATTGACACAATCGATTACTTCACCAAATGGCATCACTTGTTCAATGCAATTAACTATAAGAACAGTAATAATAATATATGGGTATGCGGAAAAAGAGACAATGACTCATTTATCAGAATATAGGACCCAATTTTAAATGAAGCAAACTAGTTATAACAAATCAACTCATCGTGCCCAAGGTTGCTATTTACAAATTTTGAAAACAGAAAATAGAACTTACCAGAAAAGAAAATACACAGAACATTCTTAATATTTCTGGTGAAATTTTAAGCAATCATTGTCATTATTAGAGAGCTTGGATTTGAATCTCAGTGGGAATGACGTGTGAACCTGGGTGAATTAGAGAGCACAACCTGAGCTTGCCACCACTGATCCGTTGTCAGACACAATTGAATGCACCATATGAAATCCACGCCATTACCGGATAGTTCCATAACTTCGATCACGGTTCGAGTCCATCGCTAGATTGGGCTACCTCCACCGCCCCTCTCGTCAATCATAATCCTTCTCTATGACCTATCAATCTTATATCAACTTTTGCTTTCCTCGTAAGGGGTAAAACAATAATTTTCACAATTGAAATTTTAGAAATGGGATATAAATGTTAAAAGTTTTAAAAATGGATATTTATCGATAACAAACTAAAAACAGGGGCATGGGCATGTGATGTAGTTTTCCCTTTTTTTCTTGAAATGAGAATACTACCCCAGTTTTCGAAAGGTCTATCCAAATGCCTCGTCCTAATTATAACTCATTCTGATTTTTTTTTTTCACTCAAATATCTCACATTTTAATATAACTCGTTCCACGATTTTCGTTTAAATTATACTGGTTCAAAATGGGTGAATCAAATGCAGCTATGCTGGGCCTAGGCGTAATTTGATTTTTAGCCCAAATAAGAGGCCCGCCCATCATGTAAAACACTGGGCCCTCGCGGTTCCTAAAGTCCAGCCCAACAACTGATAAAACTCACAGTAGAGACTATGGTGGATCACAATAATGCCCAGGACAAGCACGGTTTACACAATCACCACCACCACCACCACCACCACCATTACCACCATTTTCATTTCAGTTTCAGTTTAAGGGTTTTTCAAGGTTTTTGGCTGAAAGAGGGTCTGTGCTGTGCTGTGAGGTACGGACAGAGATGCAGAAGCTGAAAGCTTTGGTAGCAGTTAGAAGGTGCCGTTTACAGAGTTTTCGCTCTCTTTCCCATCACAGAGGCTTTTCTGCTCAACCAAATTATGCCCAACATCATGATGATGACACTCTTCAAAACCTGGTCTCTCTCTCTCTCCCCCTATATGTATATGTTTACTTATACACCAAACTGGGTAGCTGAATTTGCTTCGTTATATTCCTTTTCACTCTATAACTAGTTCATTTTAGAGGAAAAAGCAATAGGCGTTAATGATATTTGCCCTCATTGGGTTGTTTTGCTTGGTTTTGTTGTATGGAATTCAGGTTTTGGTTGAAGGAAGAGCTAATTCAAGAGCAGCCATACTCAATAGGCCATCTTCTTTGAATGCTCTCGATAATGCAATGGTGTGTATCGCCCCATATTCTTATTTCCATTTTTTTTTCTTTTTTAGATTTATTGAATTTAAATATAGGCAGCTCGGCTGAAGAGACTGTATGAATCGTGGGAAGAAAACCCAGATATTGGTTTTGTCTTGATGAAGGTATTGCCTCGGAACAAAACTTATCCTTCTTTACTTAGCAAAAGAAATTGAAAATTCCCTCTTTCATTTGAAGTAGTTAATTACTCTTAAATCTTTTCATTATTTGGTCAACCATGGTAATGGTACCTAAGCTGCTTTCTTTCATGATTATTTTTAAAGGGTAGCGGCAGGGCGTTTTGTTCTGGCGCAGATGCTGTTTCACTGTATCATCTACTCAATGAGGGTGAGCTTTTTACTCTCATCTTTAACACGATTACTAGATTCAGCTTTTGTACTCTGTTAATTGGAGGTATCAACCATCAATGGAAGAATTATTATTGGTTTTAAGTATTGACTCCGTTGGAAACATATATTTGATTTTTGGACCTCAGTTAAGCCAAATCCTTCAGTTTATTTTCCTGCCTAATCGTGAGATACGTCTCTTTTTTTCTTCTCTTGATGGAAACCTTTATTGTACAATGTAGTTTTTTTAGGCTCATCTGGTGGAAACGTTTTCCCATAAGTGGTCTTAGATGGAACACTTTTAGGTCTCAGAAAGATACAAACGTTTACTACACTTCAGTTACTGTATTTCCAGGATCAGTTATGCAACATATTTCCACACCTATGACCTGTGTGCAAGGGCTATGTCTTGTTACCATTGTCATACTGACTTCACACACTTTTTGATGCCCTTTACTCTTGTTTGTGTAGCTTTCACTCTTTTACTCTTATCACAGTTTCAGTACCGTATTTGATATTCTTTTGAATTGTTACAATATTTTGCAGGAAATGTCGACGAATGTAAAATGTTTTTCGAGACATTATATAAATTTGTGTATCTTCAGGGGACATATTTAAAGCCACATGTGAGTGTTTATCCTTATCAATATATTATCCTTCAATCTATGGGTAAATATTGTAGTGATATAAGCTAGATAGTAAGATATTGTTAGCGGTATTTTTATAGTTGTTAATATGTTTCCATTTTTCAGTCAACGTTTGATAATTTCTTGATTAAAACATATTTGAAATTCAGATAAAAGATGTGAGGAAGTGGCTACCTTAGATGCTTTTAACATCAAATTTTAGAAGTTTCCTAGCCATTTTCAGTTTTCCTACTTACATACCAGCCACATAAAAGATGATTTCAGTGATCAGAGCTCCATAATGCCTTTATCATGTTTGCATAATGGGCTGAGGTGAGATTAGTTTATAGTTTGTAATAGTGTTATGGGAATGAGTAAACAGATTATGTTATATACCGGGATTTTACGTTATTAGCTAGAGAGTCTCAATTGATTCCTTAATGGTCTTTTAATTAAAAAATATTACAGGTTGCTGTCCTGGATGGTATCACTATGGGAGCCGGGGCTGGAATTTCACTCCCAGGAATGTTCCGTTTGGTGACTAATAGAACTGTATGTGTCTCCCGCCATTTCATAAATTAGTTGCAAGATTTTTTAATATATATATGTACATATATATATATATATATATATATATATATATATGGGATATTTAAGGTCATTATATCTTATTTTATTCTCAAGGAACCAAGATATTTAACCGAACTGATGTGCTATGTGAATTAAATCACTCAACCTTTCGTGAGGGCGTAACATACTTAGACAATATAGTTTTTCTGCACTGTCTTTAGTTGTTATTAATTTTGAATCTCAAGAATCTTTTCTGAACACCAAGAGAATGAACGAGCTAGGCTTATTGAAGCTCTTGATAAAACATTTCCCCATAAAGATAAAACGTCTGAGGAATTTTTTCTCTGTAATATGCAGGTTTTTTCCCATCCTGAGGCTCAAATGGGTTTCCATCCGGATGCGGGGGCCTCATTTTATCTCTCTCGTCTACCTGGCTACTTAGGTGACGTAACAATCTTGTCTTTTGTTTTATGCTGTCTTCTCCCAACATGTCAAAGTTAAACCTTTTGGTGTTTTGCCTTCGATGGCTATACTTAGGAGACATAATTTATGCCATTTGCTTTATCTGATTTTACTTTTATTTCAGGGGAATACTTGGCTCTTACAGGCGACAAGCTTAATGGTGTAGAGATGATTGCCTGCCGCCTTGCTACACACTACACGCTGAATGAAGTACATTTTTTGGCACCTTGGCCTTCATATTATGTGACTTTGTTTCTTCACACCTTAGTCTTCTGCTTTGGCGTTACTTTGATTCCTAAGATGATGGAACTGTGACAACTAATCTTTCAGAGGCTAAGTTGGATTGAAGAACGCCTAAGTAAATTAATTACAGATGATCCCTCTGCTATAGAAACATCTCTTGCACAATATGGTGACATTGTTTATCCAGAGAAGAGGAGTATTCTCTCTAGGTAAGTTTCTTTCACTATTTCTTATTCTCTTGCATTTCTGACTTGTTTCATCTCCATGTTTCCCCTGTTTATTTATCTTTTAACTGAATGGAAAAGGGTTGTTCTTTATGTGTATTCAAAAAAGAATTCTAGTTTTACGTTAAACCAAAAGTTACGTTCATTCCTGTTAAAGAATAACGAAGAATGTTGGCAGTAAACTCTGAGTTTGCTGGCCCTGTGAGCTTTGCCAACGAGTGTGAACTTGATTCTTTTTATACGATGTATGAACTTTTTCATGTTATATGGGCTTAGCTCTAATGCCGTTAACCGATGGTGATGGCTTTTTATGGTTTTTTTTTTTCATTATTATTTCAAGTATAAATCCATATTAATAGGCATATCTGACTTGCTTTTTTTTTTTACCCCTTGCTCATGTTGACTAAGGATTGACGCCATTGATAGCTGTTTTAGCCATGACACAGTGGAGGAAATTATTGATGCTTTGGTAAGTATGATACATGTATCTTTCTATTTGGGGGTTCTTCACAGATAAGTATTATGTAAATAGTGTATGTGTTTACAAATTACAATTGAAGGATAAGCTATTTAGACTTTTGGGAAAGCAATGAAATTCTAATTGCCAACTCAGGGAATTTAACCTTGTTGGATAGAGAAGAGGGTTTAAGTTTTTGTCGAGACTTCTTGTTTTCAATTTTTTTTTCTCTTTTTTTCAAAATAATAGTAATAAATTCCTAAAATAGGAGGACTGTGGCACCAAAGCTCAAGTCTCTGGGTTGTAGCTCATAATAGTCTAAAGCATTATTTCTCTACATCTTATAGAATTCGGTTGTTTAAACTATATTGTTACATCATACAGAAGGCATCACTGAAATAATCTATGATGTGTTGTCACTGTTTATCAAGATTCACTTGGTTCTTTTTCTTCGATGGCTTTTAAAAACCAAATGAACAAATAAAATGTTCAGGAAAAGGAAGCTTCTGTTTCCAACGATGAATGGTGCAAAACGGCCCTAAAGAAACTTAGAGAAGCTTCTCCTCTTTCCTTGAAAGTTACTCTTCAATCTGTGAGTTTCCTCTCCCCTTGCCAGTTAAACATTATCTTTTTGCATTTGCTCTCGTCTTGATTGCCTTTGACCTGTCCCTATTGTGTTTAGATACGTGAAGGTAGATTTGAAAGTCTTGATCGGTGTTTGGTCCGTGAGTACCGAATATCTCTTACTGGGATTTCCAGACAGGTTTCCAATGACTTTAGTGAGGTATAGCTCTTCAAATTATGTTCTTTAGAGATACTCAGAGCCTGCTAGCTAAATTTTCGGCCTATCTGTTTTCATGTTTCTCCAGGGTGTTCGTGCTAGATTGGTGGATAAGGACTTTGCTCCAAAGGTATGAAACCCCTGTATTTATTGTCAAATGTTATTGTTTTAACTCGTATAAATTTGTTTCAAGTTCTGTACAATTGTATAATTTTGATTCCAAATCTCCAGTGGGACCCTCCAAGTTTAAAAGACGTGTCCAAAGACATGGTGGACTGCCATTTCTCCCCGCTTCCTGAAGTTGTGGAGTCTGAACTGGAGCTGCCCATGGCATTGCGGGAGCCATACATGTGAGACAGACAAGAAACAATAAATGCTGAACTCTAAGGCTGAAGCATTGTTGGTCGGCCTGGGATAAAAGATTGAATGGATTGAGGCCAACTTCTGCTAAGCGAAGGCTGTTCATGGTAGTATTTGTTTCTTTTCATTAGTATTGATGGCTCAGCATCTCACCCTAGGCCTTTGAGCACTAAACACCTCCGCTAGAATAACAGAAAAAGGGTTTTCATTCCATGTAAACATGGATTTTAAAACTTTGATTACTCTCGGTGAAAAAAGCTGTGAGAAACTATGATTCAGATAACGTAGGTTTAATTTGTGGGTGTGATTCTGTTTTCTTTAATTTCTTTTAAATTACCGTTTTAAATTAAAAAAAAAAAACCATATAAGTTCTGTTCTCTTTTTTATTTTTTGTTTGATTTTTTTTAAAAAGGAAGAGTAAGCGTAATAGTAATTGGATTGTTAAAAGCAAGAGTGATTTACTACTTTCTAGTTAGGGAATTCATTAGTCTTTCTGTGACTTTCTCACCTTTTATAAGGATGGATGAATTCGAGCCTTGAACGTGTAGATACCAATCACAATGAGGTACCGTCAGAATTCCAAAGTTCCTTAATTGTATACAAATTTTTTGCCCCCTCATGGATAATCAAAGCCAAACATGAATTCTATAAATCTTGAACTGAATAATTAACGCATATACTCAACTTTACAAACACGCATAAACTCCTCGAAATTAGTATATACACACAAGACTCCGAAAAAAAAAGTTGAACTAAATACTATCCTCCCCCAAAACCAGTTTTCAGAATTTTATAGCCATAGCAAGGGACGCCTAGATGGGCTACTAGCCGCGAGACCTGTATGCAATATTAAGCAAAGGAATGGGATCCACAACATAAATATAAGTTCTGGAGATCGATAAAGAGTATTCACATACAAAACATCCATTCGGAAACCCGATGTTGCCTCAGCAAATACGGTTTTCAAACTTCAAATTGATGTCCATGGCCATGCAGATAGATACTGATTTAAAGTATTCACATACAAAACATCTCAGAAACTCTCATGTTGCCTCAGCAAACCCGGGTTTCAAACTTCAAGTTGATGCCCATGCTGAAGAGTTCCTGGCACAACAGCTTGGCCCCATAAGGCACATTAACCCTAATGATGTCATCAGCAGACTCGCAGATCCGGCAATACGGACCCCTGATCTTACGACCGCCAGCCAATGCTCGTTGAATAACGTACGCACCATTTTGGCATTTCTGGCAAATATGCATTTGAGAAGAGTCGCTTAAAGTGAAGAGGCGCTCATGCAAGTTGGCTGACGCACCATGGGCTAACAGGCAGTCTCGCTCCATTTCACCGAACTTGACCCCACCAAAGCGCTTACGGTCTGCGACTGGCTGACGAGTAAGAGGGTGTACTGGGCCAGTGTTTCGAAACTTTACTTTGTCTTCAGACATGTGAACGAGACGTTGGTAGAAAGTTGGCCCCATGAAGATAAGGGAGCGGACCATTTCACCTGTTCGGCCATTGTATACTCTCTCATTTCCCCATCTTGAGAATCCAGCCCTACAACACAGCACACAAATTTGGATCAGTCCAGAAATACTCAAAGAAAAGTGTCACTTGAAAAAAAATACAAAAATTGACGAATATAAAACCAAGTATGCATATACAAATTCAAATGTCTGGAAGCAGAAAGCAACTTATTATCTGTTGATATGAGTTACCTATGAAGTTGTTCTGTGATGGCATCAACTGAGGGAGTGGAGAAAGGGGTGGCATGTCTCACTGGGATCCCCTTCGCTAAAGCAATCCCCTTTCCTAAAGCAGCCTCCAGCAGTTGACCGGGAGTTTGTCGTGATGGAAATGCATGTGGGTTAATGACGACGTCTGGAACTATCCCTTGTATCGTAAAAGGAAAGTTTTCTTGGGATTCTAAAAAGCCCAAAACACCCTTTTGTCCATGCATGCTTGAGAACTTGTCTCCAAGAATTGGTGAACGAACCTGCACAAGAATTTAGAGATGTTATTCACAGAAAGGGCTATTAGATTTTTCAATATTAAATTTACTTGCATCTTGTGAAAAGTGAAGGCAGTACATATCCTACGCATTATTCTCCACAACCACAATTAATATATGTTGAAAAACTAGTTGTATGTCCACAACTACAAAGGTAGAATACCTGTCTCAGAGAGACCACAGCAAAGTTTTTTCCATCATCATTAGAGGAAAGTACAACCTTCTGAACCATCCCCTTTTCAGTGTGCCTCAATTTAATACTATGATCAACCCCTGATTCAGCACACCTACCTATAACTATATCACCACTCTGTAGGTTTGCACCGACAAAAGGAAGACCATCATCATCAAGGCTATCAACTCGTCCAATCTTACTTGGTATCTTTCCAAAATTGACACAATCATCAGGCTTCCGCCTCTTGTCTAATGATTCCTTGTTGTCAACCTCAGCCTTATAACTTCTAATGTGCTCAGATCGAAATAAACCACGCTCTAAAGAAGCACGATTCATCACCAGGGAATCTTCTTGGTTGTAGCCGAGGTGAACATTGACAGCAACTATTGCATTCTGGCCATTGAAGCATTCATACCTCGGAATGAACCCATTATGACATACCGAATAACCAGGTTTTCCAAGACAATCAGAGGTTATTGTTCGAAAGAGTGGTCTTTGTGGGTAGTGCAATTTGTGAGACAAAGTATCCACTCTGATATTAGGATTAGTTGTTGAAAAACCAATCGCCTGTTGAGAGTGCTTCTGAGACTGGTACAGGACCCTCCTTGCATGATCATGATTTGCAAATGGTATGATTCCACAGCTTACACTCAACAAAAAGGACATGTCTAGTTCACAGTGTGTGTATTTGACGGGCTTTCCCTCATCTTCCGTGAAAAGAAATTTGACACCCCATGCAGTTCGGCAATCTTCTTCTTCTTCAGCTCCAATAAGCTCAACTATTCCCCTGTCCAGAAGAGATTGGAAGGAGTATTTTCCCGCTTTAGATGGTGTAATCTTACCTAAGTTCTCAACAACTAGAAGGGGACGTAAAATTCTTCCAGCATCAGAAAAGATACGTACTTCTCCATGCTGTTCATCTCTTTTAATTTCCACCTATAATACACAATCAATACTATTTTAGATTGAAGAGCAAAAAAATGAAGTTCAAAAGCGAAATCAGCACATTCTTCTCTTTTATAAGTAAAATAGAGCAAAGATACAGTGAGCATCAGAAAACCACAGTATATCAATAGCAAATGAGACAAACTACAGATATTCATCACTTCAAAAGTTTAAAAAGTAAACCTTTCTTGCATTTCTATAAAACAATCGATGGAATTCAACAACAGTCCAAAGGAATTATTAAGTTCGTTCCAAATAACACATATGCAAGAATATTACAAATTTCATAAAGCAAGGCACATATGTATTATGGCGATATAAAACTTTGAATCAGGCAGAGGACAAAGAGACAAAATTATGATGTAAAACAGATGAAAATGAGGTCAAGAGTCAAAGCTACTCTTGTTTTCTGTTACATAATCATCTAATAGTTAAGAAACCTAACAGATAACTGATAATAGATATCTCAATATAAGTAAACATGGCAGCATGAAGCATCACCTTCTGGGCAATCATCTCAATCAATTCCTAAAGTTAAAAATGTAATGTAGTGAAAATCCAATCCACAGACAAGAAACCTAACAAACATGTGAAAGATCAATATAAAGAGACAAGCCAAACATCCATCATTAAGGTGGCCTCCTGGCAGTCCTCTCATACGATCAAGTCCTTTGAGTGAGTGTGAAAAAAATAAAAAGAGAAGATACCTACACGTGAAATGATTAGAAGATTTACACTCCTGCAGTTGTTAAGTTCAATAAAATAGTCTTCCTCTCAAATAATTAGTGACATTATTGTTCAATTGTCTCCTCTCCTTCTTTACAGAACATGAAATTACTACTGTTCCAACTTGAAGCTAAAGTCTATAGAGAAAAAAAGAGAGAACCTGGTGTGGCAACTCCTTTCTGCGCCGCATCCTCCTCAGTTCCATAACAAAGGCAAGGGAGTCGACACAAACTCCAACCCAATCCCCATTGAGAAAAACTTTAATCTTCCCATCAAGCCGTGTAGAAGTATCATTAACTAATTTTTCCATGCCGCTATCACACAATTTGGAAATGAGAGATTCTGCCACGTTTAAACTTACTAATCCAGTCGTAGCCATATTTTTCACAAGCCCACAATTTTCACCATCCGGGGTAGCCAGAAAGCAAACCTTTCCCCAATGTGAAGGATGTCTGCATCCAGAAAGTTGCAATAGTTAGGATTATAGCTACAATTGCAACCATCGTAAAGCCAATCAAACAATTAATCCTCTAGGATCATGTATGCAATTTCAGCAGCATTACTCTACTATTCTTAACCCCATTCTTCCAACCAACTAATCAACAATAAAGGTAATGCAAGAATGCATGGTAAAACGACAGTTGATTTTGTTTAAAGCTACTCACGGGTATCTAGCATCTCCAACCTTCCCTGTGTACTGAACTTGCTGGCGTGTCTTTCTCATATCAACCATTGTCTGCAGTGGATTAGTTCGCCCAACGTTTGCCACTACCCCTGAAATCCTTTCTGTCCGCTTGAAAGGATGACACCATGCCCCAGTTGAGAAAGCTCTCGAAAGACCATTGGTGACTATAGAAGCATCTAAATAGAATTCAACTGGACGCAATCCTTTATCTCCATAAAGGTCCCTCTGCAAAGCCTTAGCCATGCGCTTCCGCGCATGTGAAACATGAGCCCTTAGCTCTCGCTCTAGCAGCTCGCCAGCCAAGTCTAGTCTCTTATTTCTAAAATCATCCTTATTGTTGCATTTTCTACGACCAGTAGAGGCCAGCAAAAGGCACTGCACCATATAACCTAAAAAGCGAGCCCTTTGCTTTGTGCCCATCAGATTTGGAAACAGGTACATATTAAGGCTCTCTTCAATACTTTCTTTTGGCGGAAACTGTGTTTTCTTGATCTCTTTATCTAGATGACCAAGGGCTGCCTTTCCTTTACGAAAGCCATCGCATGCCTTGTCAGCAGTATTAATTGATGCAAAAAGTATATTTGAAATGCTAGCATCATCAGTGGTATAATCGATTAGATCCACAACTTCCTTGTCGGATGACACGCCAAGGGCAAAGAACAAAATCCATACAGGGATCTCAGTTGACAAAAAGTATACAGTAAGGACCTTCTGTGCTTTAGTATCTTCAGGTTCACTTGGCGCTAATCTAATTATTAACCTATTCCTCTTCACTTCTGACTGGTATGCGACTGTCAGATATGGATTACTTGTTATCCAGAGTCTCTTCTTACATATCTGCTCTTGGGCAATAAATGTCTGCAGTAGACAAGATTAACATGTTATAGATATCCAGCATAACATATATACATAATAGCCAACTTCCACAGCCAAAGAAAATCCACAATTCTAAGGGCAACAAACAAGTGAGAAACTAGAAAAACCAATTTACCAGATAGAGTGCCATATATATATATATATATATATATATATATATATATATATATATAACACACACACAACCAACAACAACATAGACTTTGGTGATCCTCTGAAAGTTCATTAATACATTTTTTCCATGCATACAGGATACTATAACGGAATCCAACCTTTCAATCTATCAATCATTTGGAAGGGTGAAATCATTTCTTTAATGAACTCAATAATGAGCCTTAGGAAAGCATACAAAAAGAGAATTGCAATCACAATAAAATGTATTACAAAGGAGAGATTAATAGTGATTTCTACACTCACCTTCTCTGCACCCTTAACTAGAAAATAGCCTCCATGATCAAAATCACAGTCTCCTTTCTCAGCCTCCTTCATCCAACAAAGGTCAGACTTTACCATCACAGGGATCCTCCCAATTATTATCTCCTTTTCTTCAGAACTTATAACATTCTTGTCAAGGTATTGCTCTTTTCCAGTTTTGAATTTGTCACTACTCATGAGTTGTTGAGTGTATACCTAATAAAGTCCAAAGAAAACACAGATACTAAAATACCCTTGAATTAAAAATAAATAAAAGTAATACTCATTAAACTGGGTTACTAGGAAAAAACTAGCAAAAGAAAAGTAAAGGAAAGAATGAACATGCAGTTTATTTAAATATGACAAGAATCCATCTTCTCAAACATTTAATTATTATGCCCATGAAGTACCATAGAGGCGCACATGCACATATTTTTGGGAGTGTCTTTTCACATTGTACAGACTATATATAGATTTCAAGCACCATAATTGCAATGTACCAAAAGCCACCCATAGTTGAGAGAGCTAGATAAGTATCAAACAATATAAATTAAAGGATAGGCCCATTCAAAAAAAAAAAAAAAGGAGAGGCGATAATTTGCGAAAAAGCACTCCATACACCTAGGTGATTCCTATTTTCCAACTTCATCCACGCATTGGCAATAAGCATATCACAGCGTGCCACTCGGGAAACAAGAAACGTTCTCCCATGTTATTTGAAAATTACAGCGGTTAATATCAGACCATATCTGTTTAACACAACATTTGAAAAATGCTATGCATTTTATATCATAATCAACAAGCAAAACAAGTATAGAAAATGTAATTAATCTCAGCGAAGTGGTTAATCAGGAGCCCCGAAAAAGAATACAAATAGTTGTCAACTTGAAAAAGGAAAAACATAATTTCGATCATACCAAAGAAAACCAAACAAGATTATTCACATATCTTTCACGAAGTTTCGCAAATATTCACCTCAACGTGGACAACCACTTTAATCCTGGATGAGTAAGTCATGTTCTGAAGCCGAGCATGCCTAGGCAACATATTAAACTCCTTATCTTTGGAACCACCCCAAAAGGTTGGTCGATCTAGCGTAACCTCGCCAAACCTCACCGAAGCATATCGCCACATCTCTCCCTTCTTTGATGGGTCGTAGCCAGGCTCAACGGTTAGCTCACCAAAAGAATCGAAAACCCTCCTTACACCATTTTTTATGAAGTCATTGTACGAGTTTATCTGATGACTGATGAGACCATATTCATTAAAGAATGCCATTGATGCATCCTTGCAGAACTTCTGCAAAAAGACTTCTCCCAAATCTTTTACACTTGTTAGTTCCATAAACTCGTCATTATCATCATCATCATCATCTAAATCCATTTCAGTGGCATTTGAAAACTTTTCTCCCTTGCTACTCATAGCAATGTCCTCCTTGGGATCTGAGGACGCCCCCATTTGAGGTTAAAATACTGTAAACAAAACAAAAGATAAGAAAATGGGAATTAATCTAAAACCCTTTATAAAGAAGACTTATTTGAAAACCCCTAAAACCCTTTTTTTTTTAATCTGTGCCATGCAAAAACATTACTAAAACCCTTGAGCTGAGCATCATCTTAATTTTTGGTATTTGGTATTCTATTTTACTGCATATACATATGTTTTGCCTCTAAAACAGACGAAAATGACGCGCAAACACCTCCCTCACCATCCCCCGGAACCCTCCCCAGCAAAAAATAATAATAATAATAATAATAAATAATTTTTTTTAAAAAAAAAAAAAAAAAGATGATCACCAAAGCTAAATAAATGAACTAATTTTCACCGATTATCAAAAAAAACGAAGAAATGCATGTGGGTTTGTGTGTGTATATAAAATAGAGAGAAATACACTTACAGTGAGCTTGAGAGGAGAGTAGAAACCAGAACCCCTTACTCTAAACCCCCAAAAACCCTTTTTCTCTTTTCTGTATGCAACAATGCGTGGGATTCTATAGAGCTATGCCACTCTCACTCAGTCACACACTGGCACTGGGTCTCGGTTTGTTGAAATTGGCTTTTTTTTTTTCTGTTCCTCTTAAGTTTTGCTTCTCTCTCCTTTTTTTCTGTTCTTTTTTTTTTTTTGGGGGGGAGGGGGGGATAAAAGGGCTTTCTCTTTCTGCTGTTTGGTAGGAAGGAGAAACGGAAATCGGAGTTCGTACAGAAACTCTAATAATATTTGGCATTGCCCCATTGGCTCCTTTTTTCTTCTTGAAATTACGGATGTATCCTCTATGAGTAGTGTTTACTGATATTTTCATGTGGGTAGAGAAGAGAATAATGAACGAATTTGGGGATGAAACTGTAATAGTAAAATATACCTGCTTAATATCCGTACAGATGGATACCGCTATTTGGCACGGGACAGAATGTATCACGGGCCACGTGGGCCCCATCAGAGCTGAGCCACATCAGTTTTTCTTTTCTTTTTTTTTTTTTTTCCTTTTTCTTTTTCTTCAGTTATCTGTCTGTCACATTCTTCTTTTACAAAAATAAAAAATAAAAAAAGGAAAAGAAAAGAAAGAAAAACACTGTTCCGATTTCTTTCATAAGTTCAGACATACCATATTCATATTCATATTCATCTTCTTCTTCGCATGAACCTGTAGTCTAATCTAACGGCGCTGGATGTGTTTTAGCTTTAGCTCACGGCAGCCGTCCATGGCGGCTCAGACGGACTCATTCGTTGTCGATTTTGTCGGACTGTCCTGCAAATCGAACCGGACTCAGATGAAATTTGGAGCTTTGGTGAATCGCTCTGGTCTTCTTCGGAACAGAATTACGCCGTCTTCGGTCAAAGCAGTTCCTGATCTTGAACGCAGCGAGGTCACTATGATTCGGAGCCCGAGATATGGAGTTTTGATTTTGATCGATTTGAGAGCTTTGGGTACAGATTTTTGCTGGTTTTTTGGAGTGAAATGGTCATTCGGAAGCCGTGTTTGGTTTGAGTCCCATTTACTGGACTCTGTTTCACTACATTTTGTGTTGCCTGTCTCAGTTGCTTTGCAAACGACAAGTTCAAGACATGCAATGGTCGTATATAAACACCACTTCAAGTTCACTAATATTTGTTTACTCTTTTTTTTTTTTTTTTGGGGGAAAAAATTGTTTACTACTTGCTGAGATAGTGGAAGTTTGCTTCTCTGATATGGAGTATTAATTTGAAGTTTGTAATTACGGACCAAAGTATGAACTGGGACATGCTGGAGGAGATTAATGATTTCTTTTGATGGGTTTTTGATATTTTTACAATGCGTTAGTCAATTTTTGATATTAATGATTTGCTCAAATCAATTATTTTCTACTCTGTGTGTGTTGCACCCATCTTTTCCTCTCACCTTAATCTTGAAATTTCAATGCAATATCTCTCTCGTACACGAGTCCAAAATAACAAGTCTAATAGAGATTGGAGATTGGGTGAATACGTCCTTTAAAAAAGCTTCATCACACCGTTGAAGTCCCTGTTCATGTGGCCCTAAAATGTTCTCCCTTTTTTTTTTTTTTTTCTTGGGGTTAATAAACGAAGAAAGAGAAGGAACGTACTAATTTACTCCTAAAAATTTTAATGTATTAAATAAGGTTGTCGATATAATCAATATTTTTACGATGCATACTAATTTACTCCTAAAAATTTTAATATATTTGTTGACGGAGGTTTTATCGACAGTAAATTTAAAAAAATTATAAAATATGGTTTGTGTGTAAAAATGGTTAGTTAATTAAAGCAAATAAAAAGACAATAATTTTATAGTGGTTCAGCCTCAAAAAAGATGAGCCTACGTCCACTGTTCTTTATTATTTTCTGGAGAATTACAAGAGCTCAAAATTACAATGTGTTATCCGGAAAGAAGAAGTAAGAGTCTAAAAAGTTCCCAAAAATTCTAAAAAGAAAGAATCAAAGATTAAAAAGAATCTCCCAACTGAAACATTGAACTCCTTTTATATAGATCAGGATAGCTCAATGTTTCCCAATTATGAGAATGGGTAACTGTATAATCGGAAAATACAATTCGAGTAACAATATAACTGGGTAATCACTTAAATGAAATGACCGGTCGTTTTTTAAAGAGAAAATTTTGTTTCTTTTTCTTTGTAGATTACCTGTTTGGCGAAGATTAGTCTAGTTTCCTTTTCATTCTGGTCGCATTTAACTCGTTCGAAGGAGGTCGCACTTAACTCTTTCGGAGGAGGTCGTACTTAACTCTTTCGGAGGAGGTCGCACTAACTTATGCGGTGGAGGTCGCACTAAACTATTTCGAAGGAGGTCGCACTTAATCTTACTTATGCGACCTAACACGTTTATTTGGTCAACTTTTCCTTTTTTGGTATTCACCATATAGGAATTTAGACCGCACAACAATTGCCCCCCAACTTCATTAGTTCTTTAGGACAAAATGGAGCTTCCTTCTACTAGAAGTGCGAGCTTAAAAATGCGATGTCATGACCTAGACTTGAGACCTTTGAAGAGTCGAAGAGTCGCAAGATCTCAAATCTCACCTTTTCAAGATCACGTGCACCTTTTTCTGATAGATGAAACCACGCGTCACCTTTTCTAAGAAGAATAGCAAAACTCGAGGAGACTTTTCCCTTCTTTTTCTATTTTTTTTAAACAGACACAATGATAGCGATGATGCCAGCTGTTGTTTTAAATCAAATCGTTTTAAATTTTGAAAAGATACCGATTTAATTTCGGAAAATCAAATCCCGCGTGAACTTCGGCCTTTAGATCTGAAAATTAAATACCTTGATCTACAGCTGTGATTTGACGACGTTCGAGGCATATATATCGAAAACTAATCCGCCTCCTCTTCAAAAAACCTATCATCTGCTATTTCTCTCGAAACCCGAAGTATTCACAGAGCAACCCTTTCGGCGTCATTTTGTTCTTCAGCTCGTATAACTTTCAGCCTTTTCTCCGACGAAGCTATCATCGCAATCCTTCAGACTACATCTCGATCTCGATCCCTCTGTCTTCGAAGAAAAGTGAGTATATATCCTCTTTCTCTTATTGTTCTCTGTCCAGAAAACCTATATACAGATTTTATTTCTAGAAATTGAATCCAGTTATAGAGCTTAAATGTCCTGAATGAAAACCCGTCCCACACTCAGATGGATTGGAATGTGAATTTTTTAGATCCCCTTCGTTAGTTTATAGAATACTTTCTTTTAGATGACTGACAGAGATGAACTCGTGAAAGAGTTTTTTATTATTTAATGAACTACTCGAACAATTTTTATGAATCCGTAGATCGATTAGAAAAATTCGATGAGTAGCTTGTTGATGCAATCCTAGGATGAGACCCCAAAACTACTCGCATATAGCTAAGGTCCCTGATGCTCGCATAGGACTAAACCCATCCATATTTCTTTTCAGATGACTAGTAGTGAGGATTTTAGGAAAAGGAATGCATTCTCAGGAGAATCCTCCAATACCAGCGTTAGCTCCATAAACCTCAAAGATTATTTTGAACCAGAACCCGAAGTTGAGATAACCAGGGTCAGGCAAAGTAGTCCTCGCATAGGCGACCTTCCTCAAAACAAATGGCCCCGACATATCAGAGATGCCCCTACGTTCGCAATGGGTAATCAATATGTAGAGGGAGATTGGTCATGTACCAATATAAGGACGAGCTGCACCACGAACAGACTCAACAAGATCGTGTACAACTACAAGATCGTCATCCCTCTTCGCCTTCCCATGGAGTTCAATCGACCATATATACTACCTTGCGGAATTGCCTCATTCTCTGAAACAGTTCTCAAATGCGAGGTCCACCTCCCACTTCATTCTTACATAAAATCCATCATCGATTATTATGAAGTCGTTTCTTTTCAATTAACTCCAAACACTTATAGATACATGGTAGGTCTGTACATACTATACCATAAACTAGGCTTAGAAACCCCCACTCCTGAAGAGTTCGCTTGGTTTTACCAAGTGAAATCAAACCCATCAGACTTCGGCTTCTTTTATGCGAGTAAGTGATCAAACCAAGCAATAAAAACTATCTCCGAGGTTCGCAACAATATGGGAAAATGGAAAAATCTATTTTTCCACTTTGACTATGCAGATAACGGCTTCTTTCAGAATCCTGGTAGGTAGCTTTCAATTTATCGCCTTTTCTGTATAATCATATTATTCTGATCGCACTCATATGTCATCGCAGATAATAGGGAACGGCCTGGACTTTCTAGAAAACAGCTCGCAAGGGTGTGCAGAATAAACGACCTTCTGATTGAAGAATTCGATTGGAAGAAGCTTGGGACTTCCAAGAACTTAGTCGCTTGTGGTCTGCTTCCAAGGGGAGCCGCGTTCCCGGATTCCACCGTCCGCTCGACCAGACCCTCGAGCTCGAAGAAGAAGAAGTAGAGGAAGCAGACAGAAAAGAGTGCCTCGTCTTCTAAACCTAGGAAGCGAAAAGTACCTGCCACCCCTACAACCTCGGAACCATCATCTCCAGAAACCGCATCACCACCAGCTTCTCAACAGCAAGAAGGTAATTTTTTTTTTCTTTCCTTATCATCGTATTATGTCACCTCGCATGCTGACTCACATCTGTACAGAAATGGTTATTGGTAGTAGACTGCAAGCACCGCCTTCCACTCTAGGGTCAATGGCAAAGTCCAAGACGCCAGAGAGAACACCTCCATCGATGTCAAAAGGAAAAGAGAAGGTCGACACTTCTAAGAAACGAAAAGTCACCTTCGAGGATATCCCAACAAACTCGCCTCCTCCTCAGCCTCAAACTGTGAGCCATCCCGATCCATCCAAGAATACTGCCACTTCTTCGGAACCGAATCAGGTTGATAAAGACGAGGAGCTTTTCACACTCCTTAACCAATTACCGGAGAAGGCTGGTATGAGCGTAGCCTTCATTGATCGCTTCACTTCTGAAGATGGCTGGGAGAGGATGAAGCGACGATCAACCAAGTTTGCCTTCGGTTCTACGATGAGGATGTTGGTGAATGTAAGTATCTTCTATTTTCTCTTTTCAACGCATTTTTCTGGTATTGATGTATTATATTTTCAGACTGTTGCAGCTGCTGTCTTGATGCATAACCCAATCCTTGAGTGTTTGGAGAAGGCCGAAAAAGTCGAAGTGATAACCCAAGCATTCGAGGACTCGGAGAAGACTCGCGAGGAGGAGAAAAAAGTCTTCGATTTAGAAAGGTAGCAGCTGCTTAAAGGTCTGGCCAACGAGAAGTTCGAAAAGGAGAAGCTCGAGGAAAAAATTAAAGAGCTTGAAAAGACTATCTCCGAGCATCTGGATTGTATGAAGGAGGCGACGATAGAGGCGGCTCATAAGGCTATTGAAGAATTCAAGGCTACTGAAGTCAAAGAGCTCGAAGAGAAAGCCAGTGACATCGCCTCGTCGACCATTATATATAACATCTTCAACGAGCATCTGGACTTCGACTTTTCCATCCTTGGCGAAGACGTGGTCGAGCTTGTCTAGAGTTGGAAGGAAGTGGAAGCTACCAAAGTTGGAGATGGTGGAGCGAGCACATCTGCATAAATTTTTTTTTATATTTTTTAACTTCAGAACAATATGGGCTTGGTCCCCTTCTTATTTGTATTTCTTTGCTTGCATACAGGTGCGAGCTTTTATCAATGAATGAATGCTTTCTTTATTAGACGTTTATTCCTGTAAAACAATCAACACACTAAGACATAATATAGAAGATAATTAATTTAACCAAGTAGTCAATCACTAGGTGACTGATCGGTACGCTATTGCGATTCAAATCCAACACACTTAAAATAATTGTGTTAGGATAGGTTAAGTCGCTTAAGAAAATAGCAAGTATGAGTGATGCAAACTCAATACTGTTTTTCAAAAGTTCCATGGCAAAATGTAAATATAACAATATATCACATCAAACAATGAACGTTTTGCTTAGTTACTTTGTTGTTCGAGGAGGGAATTGCGTAATACTACATGCTAAGGCATGAAGCGAGGAGAAAATCTTAAGATTTTAAAGAATTTTAGATATTTCGGCGATCTAAAATTCTGACTCCTCTAAATGGACGTTTTGCATAGTCCCTTAGGAAGCAAATAGGAGATAATATTCTGATCCCACTATCCCTCAAGTCTTATGGTGTTCGAAGACTACCATAAAACTATAAAAGGTACCAAATCAAATGATCGATGAGGAGACACCTTTATTGATGATGACGAATGACGAATAACGAATGACGATCAACGAATGACGAATAACGAACAACAAATAAGTAGATATCTTTATTAATGAATGATGAATACATGAAGGTAAACATGAAAATTTATTGATAATAGCGACGAAGTTGTTCTGTATTCCATGCATGCTCAATGTTTTGTCTGCCAGTGCGAGCTAACTTATATGTCTAAGGTCGAATGACGGCATCAATAACATACGGTCCTTTCCAAGAGGGTCCAAATACTCCAGTACCGTGCTCTTTATTATTAGGTGGGACTTGCCGAAGAACAAGGTCACCAATTTCAAATCCTCTTCGTCTAACTTTAGAGTTATAATATCGAGTAATGCACTGTTGATATGATGCAATTCGAAGCTGAGACTGCTAGCACCTTTCTTCTAAAAGATCGAGCTCAATCCTCATTAATGTTTTGTTGCGATCTTGCTCATAGGTTGATCGTCGTAGAGAGCTCGTACTAATTTCAAACGGAACCATTGCTTCATATCCGTAAGCTAAAGAGAATGGACTCTCTCCGGTAGTTGTTCGTTGAGTGGTGCGATAAGCCCATAAAACTTCAGGGAGTACCTTTGGCCAAGCTCCTTTATGCTCTTCCAAATTTGTCTTTATATTATGTTTAAGTATTTTATTTATCGCTTCGACCTGTCCATTGGCTTATGGATAAACAACAGCGGAGAAATTCTTCTTGATGCCTAAGTTGTTGCAGAAGTTACGGAACTCGTCGCAGTCAAATTGTTTCCTATTATCAGAAATTATGGTATGTGGTATACCATAACGGCAGATTATAGATTTGTAAACAAAATCTATCATCTTTTTTGCGGAAATGGTACTTAAGGCTTCAGCTTCTGTCCACTGGGTGAAATAATCGACTGCGACTACTGCATATTTCAATCCACCTCGCGCCAATGGAAGCATTTTGATAATATCAATTCCCCATACTGCAAATGGCCATGGACTGGTCATTGGAGTAAGAGGAACAGGTGGCATTCTAGGAACAGTTGCAAACCGTTGGCATTTGTTACACCTCTTAGTAAATTCCATCGTATCCTTCTTCATGGTCGGCCAAAAATACTCTTGTCTTAGAATCTTGTTCGCAAGTGCCTGCCCCCCGGAATGGATTATGTATATTTCTTCGTGAATTTCCCTTATAATGTAGTCCGCTTTTTCTTCATCGACACATAATAATAACGGCGCACTAAAACTTCTTCGATAAAGTTTTTCGTCATAGATAACATAGCGAGCTGCTTTCATTCGAAGTCGCTTTGCATCGTCTTTGTTTTTGGGGAAATTGTCATTTTGTATATACTTCATTATAAGATCTACCCACAATGATTTTTTATCAACCGTCATAGCTATTTGGGGCTCTGCTTCGTTACTTGATTTTATAAGAAACTCGACAGGGACAACATTTAGTAATTCAGCATCTTTTGTTGAGGCGAGTTTAGCTAGAGCATCTGCCCAAGTATTCTTAATACGAGAAAGAAGTTGAATATTATAGGCAGTGAATGTCGAGAATAATCTTTGTACCTCCTGTAAATAAGTCATCATTCTCTTTCCTCTTGCTTGATACTCGCCGTTCACTTGACAAACGACCAGTTGGGAATCACTGTATACCTCAATCACTTCGACCTTCATTTCTTATGTGAGCTTTAGCTCGGCTATCAGTGCTTCATATTCTACCTCATTATTTGATGCTGGAAATTTGAAGCGAAGTGCACAATGAATATTGTGCCCTTCAGGACTGATTAGTA
>JXTB01000028.1:784681-899693 GCA_002914805.1 Parasponia andersonii
CGCTCCAATCTTTAAAATCTTGGACCTGTCAAATGGCAAATCCTCCAAGTCTTCAATGGGTCCAGTTTTGACCTCTACATCGATTTCTCGAGGGTCGAGGTCTTCGTTTGTCATTTTGATTGACGTTTCGCCTGACGCTTCTCTTTGTAGTTGGACCATCATTGTGCGAGGTGTCGCATCCTTTGCTCCGAGCTTTAAAGAGTTGTTATAACAAGTCTTCACATTATATTGTTTGCCACACACCTCGCCTACTCCTTGTTGAGTCGGGAATTTCATAGCGAGATGGTAGATTGAAGTAATAGCTCAAAGTTCCCTCAGTGTCGGCCTTTCCAGTATAGCATTGAATGCAGAGGGGCAATCTACAACCAAGAATTGGGTCATTACTGTTGAAATCCTAGGATAGGTTCTAACGTTGACCATTAACTCAATCATGCCCATAGGCATTATGCTGTTACCAGTGAATCCGTAAAGTGGAGTGACAGTGGGCTTTAGGTCGCATTCATTCAACCTCATCTTCTTAAAGGCGTCGTAATACAGGATGTCAACAACACTTCCGTTATCGACCAATACTCGCCATAACTGCGTGCTTCCACAATTGATCTTTATGACCAACGCATCATTATATGGATAATGGGCCTCCCTCGCATCTTGTTCCGTGAAGGTAATATCCATATCCAGTACTCGCTGAAGCTTTCGTGGTCGCTGTTCGTGGTACATGACGTTGGTCAATGGCTGCTGCCGAGCTTCTCGTGCATACCAATCCTGCGCTCTCTTGGAATCTCCACCAACGTGCGGTCCTCCGAAAATAGTTCACACCTCACACTGAATTTCTAGAGGTCGCTGTCGGTTTTCTTCTCGCCTTTCATTATTCTGTTTAGAGTACTGCCGTAGCCGCCCTTCTTTAATTAATCTTTCGATCTCATCTTTCAGGGCAAAGCAGTTATTGGTATCGTGTCCAATGTCATTGTGATACCGACAAAACTTGTTGGGGTTGCACCTTGCTCTATCTCTTTTCATCGGTTCCGGTTGACGATACTGCTCTTGTTGGTCTGTGACCGCATAGATATGATCTATGGGTGTGTTCAATTCAATATAATTATTGAACCTTATGGGAGCTCTTGGAATCTCCTGTTTTTTCTGTTTGGGCTGCTTCTCAGTCGATTATTCATTACTCCTTTTGTTCGACTTCTTATCATTACTGTTGTTATTTGTGGTCGCATCTTTGGTAGCATCCTTTCCTCCTCCCTTTGTCGTCTTATGAAGGTTTTCGCATGAAGATTCCACCCTTAGATGTCGACCAACTCTTCGATAGAAGTCTTCAAGGGTTTTGCATTCTCGCTCTAGTAACTCTTCCCAGAGTTTAGTTTCTGGTCGTACCCCAACCATCATTAGAGTTAAAACTCTTCCCTCAGGTGGGTTATTGACCTTCGCCAACTCTGAAGTAAAACGATTTAGGTAAGATCGTAGAGTTTCCTCTGGACCTTGCCGAATAGCAGACAGACTTACCAGTGGAATAGTAAAATTCTTCGTGGCCTGAAATTGCCTCAAGAATGCAGTCTGAAGCTATTGCCAGGACAAGATTGAACCAGACTTAAGTCCTCGGAACCACTTATTCGTCGTTCCTGTGAGAGTTACAGTAAAGCATCTACAACGTGCGAGATCATTAACACGGTGAAGTTCCATCAGGTCGCTGAAGTGATCCATATGGTCCTGTGGATCAGTTTTTCCATCAAAAGTGTTTATAGTGGGAAGTTTAAATCCAGCAGGTAAGGTGGCAGCTCGAGCCTCCTCGCTGAATGGTGATTGACGATACCCATCAGCGAGCTCATTGTCCCAACCAGGAAGTGCATCTAAAGCAATCCTCAGATTATGAACATCGACATTCAGAGGGAGAACATTCTTTCTTACTGGTGGTAGGAGTGGCCTCTGATCGTTGTCACGATATAAGGCGGGTTGGTTAGGTAGGGTCTGTTGCAACCTTAGGGATTCCAATGAAACAGTGCGATGAGATCGACTTTGGCTATTGTGATGCGATGTGGATCGCTCTTGACTATGTCACTGATCCAGATGTTATCTCAAGTCTGTAAGATTCTGTCGATATTCCCTACTGATCCTTTCAAAGACACTCATTGATTGACGTTTTTGCTTGTTGTCTAGATAATCACGATTGATGGTTGCTCTCTGGGAAGGTTGCCCACGATCACGATTAGTGTTCGAACTTTCAGTACCAGATACCAAAGGCAAGTCTGCGACCTTCCCTTTTCCCTTGGAGATACAATCTCCTCGACGCTCCTGCCGGGCTTTAGGTTGGTCGCAGTTCCCTGTCTCCAGGATATGAATTCCTCTCTCAGGTTGTTGAGCGAGACGTTCTCTAGGATGTTCTGCTGTGGTGGAGTAAGCATCTGTCCCTCAGCAAGTCGTCGTAGAGAGTCATTAATTTGACTTGTAATTTACTGAAGGTTCACCAGTGCTTCCTCCATATAATCCTGTCTCTGGACAATATTTTCCAGTGCGGTCACGGCAGGTTGATCTTGAGCAGGATCTACCTGTGCAGCAGCGGTACTTTGGGGATGATTTTGGCTAGTTCTGGTGTTTCTGGTAGTATTTCTGGTGTTTGCCATTGTTGAAAGAAATAGAATGGACAAAATTTTTTGCTGGAATAGCCCTCCTTCTAGCGCCAATTGTTGACGAAGGTTTTGTCAACAATAAATTTGGAAAAATTGTAAAATATGGCTTGTGTGTGAAAAGGGTTAGTTAATTAAAGCAAACAAAGAGACAAGAATTTTATAGTGGTTCAGCCCCAAAAAAGATGAGCCTACATACATTGTTTTTTACTATTTTTTGGAGAATTACAAGAGCTCAAAATTACAATGTGTTATCCAAAATGAAGAAGCAAGAGTCTAAAAAGTTCCCAAAAGATCTAAAATGAAAGAATCAAAGATTAAAAAGAATCCCCCAACTGAAACATTGAACTCTCTTTATATAAGCGAGGATAGCTCAATATTTCCCAATTGTGAGAATGGGTAGCTGTATAATCAGAAAATACAATTCGAGTAACAATATAACTGGATAATTACTTAAATGAGATGACTGATCGATCTATAAAAAGAAACTTTTGTTTCCCTTTCTTTGTAGGTTACCCGTTTGACGATGCTTAGTTTAGTTTCCTTTTCATTCTGGTCGCACTTAACTCGTTCGGAGGAGATCGCGCTAACTTATACGGAGGAGGTCACACTTAACTCTTTCGGAAGAGGTCGCACTTAACTCATTCGGAGGAGGTCGCACTAACTTATACGGTGGAAGTCGCACTAAACTTTTTCGAAGGAGGTCGCACTTAATCTTACTTATGCGACTTGACACGTTTATTTGGTCAACTTTTCCCTTTTTAGTATTGACCATATAAGATTTTAGACCGCACAACAGTATTAAATAAGGTTGTCGATATTTTTACAATGCATTCTTCAGTTTTAACTAAGTACATGAAAGAAGAAAAAATGTGTATTATTAATATTATTTTTTTAAAATTTTTTATTATAAAAAATATGTATGATAAATTTTTATTGATCAAAATGATGCATAATAAAAAAAAATACCTACTGGATTAGTGCCTATTAAATAATGAGAAATGTTAACTACGCTTTTTTTTTCATTCTCTTTTATACTTTCGAGTTTTATCTGACGTGTGAATTTCATTATCTAATTTAATAATTTAATAATGTAACAAATCATAGTAAAATCTATGTGTCTGACGATAAAATAATATAACAAATCATTATAGAATTTATATGTCAAGTAATGAAATTAAAAAATTACAAAATACAGTATAAAGGAGAGTCTTATTAACATTCTTCTTAAATAATATATATATATATATATATATATTTGAGCTCAAAAATTAGAATATTTATAATGGGTTGGTCATTTCTTTGATTTAGGAACCAACAAATTAGGTAGTTGTAAAACAAACTCATCTAACAAATCAATTATGAAACTTTTCTCCAATAAGATCTCAAGAATCATAAAAGGAAGCCAATTTGTCTAGGCAAAGAAAAAACACGTACCAGCGCGCTTGATTTCCTATCTAAAACCCTCTTGCTTTCCATATTGTCTGTAGTTCTCAAACATATCATTGAATGAATCGAAATACATTCCAGAATCTGTTGCTTTTAGATTTTCCAAATGTTCTAACTTGTCATTCTTTCCTTGCACATTAACACTTTTTCATTTCTCTCTTTGGCCAATTCCATATCCATTTTTTTTCACACATAGAAATATTGGTTTCTTGTAGAAAATCAAGATCACACTCTAATCCTTAAAAAAAAAAAAAAAACAATGAAGCAGCAGCATATCTAACATACATTGTTCAATAATTTATTATATGTTAATATGAAAACTAATATAATTGTAACAATATATAAGGCATACATTAAAGAGGAGATAGAAATGGAAACTAAACTGCCTACTACGTTGGAAAATAAAACTACCAAAATATTAATACAGAGGAAAAAAACATAAAAACTGAAAAAAAAAAAAAAACTAAAAATAATTAAACTAAACAAGAAAAAATTAACTTCTAGAGAATTAACTTTTGGAGGAATAAATCATAGAAAAGATAAGATCACATACCTGTATTGGAGAATTTTTAAATTCTGGATTCACCTCCCCTCAAAAAAAAAAAAAAATGGTCTGGCTCACCTCTGATTTTTTTTATTTTTTATTTTTTTGCTCTAGATCTTTCATTGTTCATCACAAAAGAAAAAAAATGCTGAAATCTGGTCTGCGCTTGGGTGGGGAGGCAGGTATAGAATGGTTGAGATTTTATAATTTTGATCATAAACAAAACAAAAGGAAAACTGATATATGGGTCCACTAAGAAGACATTTTTGAAGCCACATCACTCTGGGGAATTATACGAACGTGTTACTTGGCATTTTTGTAACTCTGGGGGGCAGAACAGAACGTGAAGGGTAGTGCATTGCCATCTTTTTTTTCTCACTCTCTCCAGCCCTTTTAATTATTTATTTATTTATAAAAAAATATTCTCTTATGAATTAACATATATATTTTTATATAGTATTAAATAATTAAAATCTTATTTTTTAGTACACTCCTCAATTACGTACAGTAATTATGCAATATTTTGCTCAAATTAAAAAAAATTAAGATTTTATATTTTTATTTTAATTTTATTTTGTGAACCAACGGTTAACGTTTTTTTTTTTAAGAGAGGTGGGAACCAACTGTTTTGGAACTCTTTTTTATACGTTTTTTTTTTTGGATTTGGAAACCAATTTTGTTTTTTATAGGTTTTTCTTTTCTTTTTGGTTTGGGAACTCACTGTATTTGTTTTTTGGTGGGGGAACCACCTTTTAGAAACTTTTTTTTTTTGAATTTAAGAATTAACAAATTGTGTAGTTGTAAAACAAAAAAAAATATTATTAATTTTCTCAATTTATATTGCTGTTGTAATTTCTAATAGCAGAAAAAAAATGTAAAAGTAATTTATTCTAAAGTATCACGGGTAGAAAGAGAAATATTTAACAAGGAGTATTTTTGTACATAATATAATTTTATAATGTGTATGAAACGAAATTTTAAAATATTAAAGAGGTGTATTTAAAAAGAGAGTGGGAGAAAAAAAAAGGAGTGATATCAGAGCCACCCGAATGTAAATTATGTGAGGAGTATCGAGTACCAAATGTAAGGCTATGTTTGGGAGGAAGGAAAATGGAGAGTAAAGAAAAGGTTTGAGAAAAAAGTTAAGGGAAATTGAAAAATTTAATTATTTTGCAGAAGAGAAAAGGGGAAGAAAAAAATAATAAGACTCACACAAAATTTTGTTTTCCCACAAAAATAGAGAGGAAATAAGAAGAAAAAAGTTAGGTGGTGTATGAGTAATTCAAACTATTAAAATATCCTCGAATACTTAACTTTATATGATAATTATAAAGAGGTACAATAGTCATTTTAAATTAAACTATTTTCTTTTCTCTATATCAAACTACTATAAGGGAAAAACACTTCCCTTTACATCCAGTATATTTTCTTTCGTTCATATTTTCTTTTCTCTCTATTAAACATAGCCTAAAAACTAAAAATTAGGCTTGAGAATTGAAATTGAAAAATTAGAGACAAATTAGAAATCCAGTAATAAGTCTCGACCCCAAGTCAATTTGAATTGGTGTCATTTCAGTAACTAAATTGACATTTCTCTTTTCTTTTTTTTTTTTCTTTTTTTCCGAGGGAATTCGTTTCTATGTAGTATGCAGGCTAAGGTTGGGGCAATTTTAGTTATCACAATACTATAAAATTAGTATTTCAAATATATGTGTGTTTTTTAACCTATCAATAGATTTTTTTTTAATCTTTCAAATCATTGATCTAACGATTATCATAATTTGAGTAGTTAAAAATAAAATAATAAAAATAAATACACATTATTTAATATTTTTCTTTTTTCACCTTTTATTATGAAAAAATATATATAACGAATTTTAATTAGACAAAATAATTCTTACAAAAAGATAAAAAATAATACCTAATAAATTGGTGTCTCTCTCTTTATATATATAGTCTTTATATATATATAGGGCAGATGTTTCAATAGCTACAGCTCCACTAGTAACTGTCATAAAAATTAGTGTCACTAGTGATTAATTATAAATATCCGTGTAAGCATTAATTACAAAAGTTGACATCGACTTAAACATTACCTATTATAGCAAGTTTACAGCAGGTTATCATTTAGCATTAATTACAAGATTCTTTATTTTTTTATTTACTTTGGCAATAAATATCTAGAATTAGAATTCAATAATGGAATGAATTTGTTTTATTTTAATTCAACTTTATTTCAAAGCTATTACATTTAATTAGTTACGACTGATTGATACCATTTTGGAACAGTTTTTATGAATTCAAAATTGAATATGGTATTTGGTTGTTTTCTTCATTACCGTTATTTATTAATATTGCTTACTTCTACTATTATTTTTTATCTAGTTTATGAGTTTATGTGAATTTTAGTTATACACGTCAAATTCAAGATAGTTCATAACTTGAACTTTTTGTTTGAAAGTTTCATTATTTGAAGTTTGAAATTTAAATTACATGACTTACTCAAAATATAAAATAAAATAAAATAAAATATATGGTTTTATTATATAATATTTGGCTTATTTCACTTACCGGTCCTCGTTCCTCAGCTTTTTTTAAACCTTTTTTTTATCAATTGCGACTGGGCCTCAACTTTTATTTCTGTTGATGGAGTAATTTCTTTATGTTTCTTATATTTCTACACCTATAGCTATGTGTATACTCGGTTCAATCATTTTTTTCTTATGCATTGCCAATGAGACGAATAAAAATTGTAATAAATGTATCTACTTGTTGGTGCGATTCTTACTAGCTGTCCACGTGTCTCTGAACTGCTGACGTTATATCTACTAACTGTCTACATATCCTTACTATCCCTAAGTGATTTTAACTTCAGGTCGGGTCGAAGAGGCGGGGGTGGCCACCTACAAAGACTCTCTGATGCTTAAGTCAGTTGTTTATCCCTGAGGCTGAGTAGTAAAGATTAAGTTTTTCTCTGTATATGTCTATATGAATATCCTCCTTTTGAGGAGAAAACAAGGCTCGTATATATAATCCTAGAATTGGAAGCTTTTCTAGCTCTCAGTCCCAGGATCGAGTACATTTTTTTATCATGACTTACTTTAGAAATCACGGGCCATGGTTACCGTGATTTCCCTTACATCGTCGGGGCTTGCTTTCTGCCGTCCCCTATGACTCGAGCCTGTCGAGGGGTGAGACTTTGACAAACCGTCGTTCTATCAGGACTGTTTGCCCAATGTATGCACCTATCCAAGATCGCATTAAATGCCTTGTCTATGTTTGGATCAGTGCGTTGCCTCCCATAGTCTTCTGGCGGAAGTCCCTCGAGGCTCCTGATCCCTAGTTGTCAAGCTAAGAATTAGATTGGGCCGAACCGTACAGGGTCTGAGATGGATTCGACCCTGGCCTCGGACAATCCATGGGCCCGTGCGGTATCACATGTGACTCGTGTGGCTTTTAAACGATTACTCTGGACACGCGTCGGATGGTCTGCCCCCCTTGTGACCTATTCTGCTACTTAATCGTTCACGTGGTACATGATCTAGAAACGGGCCACACAACTAGCCCCATTTCCCTATTTAATAGATTTGCATCCATCAAATGGGGAAATCATGTCTCCAGTCCTCCAATTTGAGGGGTACACGTGGTCCCTTACCATTATTTCTCCCCAATTACCGATGATGGTGCACGCTATCCCGTGTCACGACTTTTTCAGATTTTTGAAATTCTAGTGCTTCCGTCTTCCTCGTACCGTTCCCCTCTAGGGGAGACTTTTCATCTCCCCCTCTATAAAGGCCATATTTACGCTCATTTCTTACTTTACCAAAATCTCCAAGTATTCTAGCTTTCTAAAATATTAGGGTTTTCGACTTTTCCCTTTGCTAGAACCTTTCGCTCTTTTTTTATCTTATTCAGAACGATTGTCCTGAATCAGAATCAGAAGCTCTGCCCCATCGTGGATTCGGAGTTGGACTCGTTGAGGAGGCAGCTGTGCTTCTATGGCAGAGTTACCTTACAAAGGGTCGAGGGCCCAGCAAATTGGTACCTTCACCCCTCTACCCCCGAAGGCTCCATCTTCTTGGGGGAGAGGCACTTGGAATGGCTGCGGTTTCCCCTTCCTCTCCTGATCCACCAGTTCTTCGCTCTGACAGGGATTCACTCGATGCAGCTGAACGCTAACGGGGTCATGATCTTGATAGGACTCTCTGCTCTGTCAGTCCTCCTCAACATGCATATCGACCTGGAGGTGGTTTTTTATGCTATAAGCTCACCCCTATCCCCAAAAAGAGCTCTTACCTCACTTTCTACCTCCAACCGCTCCCAGGGAGCCACATTTTCTAGGGCTTGCTGAGGTCGGACAAGTAATGGGACTCCCATATGCCGTCGGTGAATGGAGAGTGTTTCCAAATTCCCTCATTTTTTCTACAAAGTAAGTACTAAGTCGTGATTTTGGGGTCTGTATACACTTTGTCCGTTTTTACTCATGATATTTTGCCTTGTGTAGCCTCTGTGGAGGAAAGCAAGTTCAAGCCGCAGCTGTCGGCGGGGTGACTCAAGGAGCTAGAGGAGAGGTTCTCGGTGGTCAACTTGGTCTTAGTGACTTAACTGGCAGGGAGTCAGGCACGGTCGTTTTGTCTAGTGACGATTTTGACACCGGTACACCGCCCTCTACCGAAGCTGATCCAAGCACCGAAGCTGGTAGAGCTCGCCCTCGTCTAAGGTAACTAGAGCCTCTCGGTCTTTGTGTATTTGTAAAGTACTAACTGTGTTATATAAAGCTGACCCTTGTTGTAAGTACCTATTTAAATAATAGAAACAACGCACTTTTATCACGTTTATTCCCTTCTTCTTTTTTGTTGCCCGCATTCATGGTCAGGGTCGGACATCATATATGATACCATTCCCTTATCGGCAGTACGTCCGACCTCTGGGTCTGGCTCAATCGTATATGATTTGGAGTTTTTAGTGAATTCTTCTAGTGCTATGATTGACAAGATTAACTCTGGAGATCAGGATGTGAGTTCCGGCTTGTCTGGCTTTGAGGATGTTTAATTTCTGTTATGAATTGTCTTGGCAAAATTCGACCCGCATGTGTGGCTAGACTTCTCTGACCCTAAATGGGAATGCGCCAGTAACCAACTCCAGGAGTTGGTCGACCACTGCTTGGACCTGTCACTGTAGAGGAAGAGGCCCGAGCTCGGCTCTTACCAGAAGCAAATAAGGCGTTACCACTCCAATGTGTCCCTGCGAGTCCGTCTAAGACCTGCTTCTTACAAAAAGAGCCTCCGGGTCTGCGTCCCTGTCGACTACGCATTTGTATTTTATGCAATAATAAACAGAATTTGGTTTTAATTTCTGTCTTCGTGCTTGGTCTTATCTTGGTCTACTTCCAACGGGTAGGCCCTGGCTTCGTTCACTTCTAGTCCATGCATAGCTAAGGCGCTCTCTGGTAGGGTCCGCTTTCCTTTAGCTTACGTGTAGCTAAGGTGCTCCCTGGGAGGGTCTACTTCCAACGGGTAGATCCTGGCCCTATTTGCCTTTGCCTTACGTGCATCTAAGATGCTCTCTAAGGAGGGTCTACTTCCAATGGGTAGATCCTGGCCATATTTATCCTTTGGCTCATGCACTTCTAAGGTGCTCTCTGGGGAGGGTCTACTTCTAACGGATAGATTCTGGCCCTATTTTCCTTTGGCTCACGCTCATCAAAGGTGCTCTCTGGGGAGGGTCTGCTTCTAACAGGTAGACCCTGGTCCTGTTTGCCTTTGGCTTGCATGCAGTTAAGGTGTTCTTCGGGAGGGGTCTTATCGCCTAACTCTTTTCCAGTCTTGCAAGTATTCCTTGAGGGTTGGCGGCAAGTTTTCGTCGCACGGCTTATTGCCCTTCGTACATCCTCTCAGGTTCTCGGCCAGCGACGTGATCCCTGTGGTATGATTCTTAATGAGGCTAGCTGGTAAATTTTGGTTGTGCAGCTTATTCCTCTTCATACATTTTCTCGGGCCATCTACAAGCATTTTATTGCACAATATGATTCCCATAGTACGATCGTTTTTTAGGTCTGCTGGCAAGTTTTTGGTTGCGCAGCTTATTCCTCTTCGTATATTTTCTCGGGCCATCTGCAAGCATTTTATTGCACGATGTGATTCCCATAGTACAATCATTTTTGAGGTTTGCAGGAAAGTTTTTGGTTGCACAGCTCATTCCTCTTCGTACATTTTCTCGGGCCATCGGTAAGCATTTTATTACACGATGTGATTCCCATAGTACGATCGTTTTTAAGGTTTGTTGGCAAGTTTTTAGTTGCACAGCTCATTCCTTTTTGTACGTTTTCTCAGGCCATCGGCAAGCATTTTATTGCACGATATGATTCCCATAGTACAACCTTTATTTGCGCGAGTAGTTCGTAGGGTCTGGCACTGGGGGCAGACCCTTTTTCATAACAATCAAAAGTATAAGTCTATGTAGTAGAAACCCTGACATATTTTGGAATTAAGCTGTTCAATAATAGAAGCATTTACATGTATCTCACAGCGTTTACACATATCTCACACATGGTACTTTTTCAAGTGCTGGGCGTTCCACGTGTTTGGTAGGCTTTTCCCAGTCTTGAGTTCTTTCAGGACATATGCATCATTGTCAAGCACCTTGATCACCTCGTAGAGCCCGATCCAATTAGAGTCTAGCGTTGAGGAATTTCCTATTCTGACTTTCAAGACCCAATCCCTGGCCTTAAATCGATGAGCGCTAACTTTCTTTGCATAGTAGGACCTAGCCTACTAGTGGTACGAGGCCAAATGGACCAGGGCTATGTCCCTTGTTTCTTCCAGGGGGTCTGTGTTGTGGCTTAGCTACTGCTCGTTCAGTGAGGCATCCCTTACTACTTCGGAGCGAAGGGTCAGGAGGCCAATCTCGGTTGGGATCATAGCCTCCAACCCGTAGACCATGGCAAATGGTGTTCTTTCCGTTGATCTCTGCTCCGTGGTTTGATGGGCCCACACAACAGCCAGTAGCTCTTCTAACCACCTTCCTTTAACCTCCTACAAGTTCTTTTTAATATTGCTGAAAATGGCCTTGTTCGTTGCATCTGCCTGGCTATTCCCCTGAGGTTAGTTTACGGATGAGAAGCTGAGCTTTATATCATACAACTCACATAGCTCCTTAAGCTTAGTGTTCTGGAATTACGTGCCACGATCAGCGTGTATCTCTTTCGGGATTCCGTATCAGCATATTATGTTTTTCCAAATGAAGTTAATTGTGTCTACCTTATTAACGGTCGTGTAGGCTTCAGCTTCTACCCATTTGGTAAAATAATCGGTGGTCAGCAAGACATAACTTCTTCCTCTTAGACTTCTGGGGAGCTCTCGACGATATCCAGGCCCTATTTAGCGAAGGACTAAGGAGTTATATTCGAATGGAGCTCCTCCGTGGATTGGCACTTCATGGGAGTAAACTTCTATCACTTGTCACATTTTTTGACAAACTGGGCCGCCTTGGTCATCATGTATGGCCAGAAGTATCCAGCCGTCAAGGCCTTGTGGGCGAGGCTACGCCTGCCAGAGTGGTTGCTATACGTTCTCTCGTGAATTTCCTCCATAAGCTTCTACGCCTCGACGGGGCCTACGCACCTCAGCATTGGTCCAATCTTTGATCTCCTATATAGTCGGCCCCCCACCATCGAGTATCTGGCAGCCTTCAATCTGATCGACCTTGCTTCTTCGGGGTCCACGGGCAGGCTTTCTGACGCTAGGTATTGGGTGATAGGTCTTATCCACCCCTAGTCTTCAGAGTCAGTTGCAAACACATGACGTGCATGCAAAGGGTCTCTCGTGTTTTTGCCCTCTAGCAGAATCTCCGTGTGTTCGGTCATCCCCCCGATCAACGTGCTTTTAGCTAGCTCATTGGCCTTTTGGTTCATCTCCCTGGGTATTTGTTCGATCTTGAAACTACTAAAGTGGGCTTTTGCCCCCATTACTCTAGAGAAGTACCTATGTAATCTCGGCTCTTTTACTTCGAAGTCTCCCCTGACCTGACCTACGATCAGCTGTGAGTCAATCTCTACTGCGATGCTCTCTACTCCGAAGTGCAAAGCCAGCTTAAGGCCTTGTAACAGTGCCTCGCACTCCACCTCATTGTTTGTTGCCTGGAAACTGAGCCTCAAAGCTTTCCGATACCTAACCCCGAGGCGTTCGTGGATCTGTCAGTATAGAGGGTCCAGGCTGAAGGGATGTGGGGCGGAGACGTCTGAAGCGGGTTGTGTGGCTCGCCGAAGGATTGGATTTTCACCAGGAAGTCCGCCATGACTTGCTCTTTCTTCGCCACTCGAGATCGATACTTGATGTTGTACATCCCCAGCTCAATGGCCTACTTAGTTAGTCGTCTCCATAGGTCCGGTTTGGCCAAGATTTGCCAGATGGGGAAATCTGTATACACCGTAACCGAGTGTGCCTCGAAGTATTGCCTGAGTCTTTTCTTAGCACTGACCAAAGCCAGTACCAATTTCTCTACCATACTATATCGCGTCTCGACGTCTAGGAGCATGCGGCTTGCATAAAACACTAGCTTCTGCTTGCTATCTTCCTCAACGAATAGTACGGCACTGATTGCTATTTTGGATACTGCTAAATAAGCATATAGGCGATGCTCCTCTACCGGGGAAGCCAGGATAGGCGGATGACTTAAGTACAACTTGAGCTCTGTTAGTGCCTTGTCTTGCTCCTCTTCCTAGACGACAGTGGATCTTTTCTTTATATACTGGAAGAAAGGCTTACATCAGTCAGACATCTTGGAGACAAACTGGCTGAGAGCGGCTATCTTCCTAGTTAGGCGCTGGACCTCCCGAATGGTTGAGGATCTTTGCACATCTGCGATTGAGGACAACTGGGTCGGGTTGGCCTCAATACCCTTTCTTCTCATGATGTGCCCCAGGAACTGGCCGGAGGACACCACGAATACGTATTTCTTGGGGTTCAGACGCATTCGGTATTGCCTCAGGATTTGGAAACATTTGTCCAGATGTCCCAGATGGTTCGAAGCTTCTTTGCTCTTCACGACCATGTCATCGATGTAGACTTCTATAGTCTTCCATAACATCTCGGCGAACATTTTGTTCATGAGCCTCTGGTAGGTTGCCCTCGCATTCTTTAAGCCAAAAGGTATGCGTCTGTAACAGTACAGACCTCGCTCCATAATGAATGCTGTGTAGATCTGGTCTTCCTCATATAGAGGGATCTGGTTGTATCCAGAGTAGGCATCCAGAAAGCTTATCCTGTCGAAACCAGCCATCTTATCGACCATTTGGTCGATCTTTGGCAGGGGGAAGTTGTCCTTCGGGCAAGCCTTGTTCAGATTGGTGAAATCTATGCAAGTACGTTCATCGCCGTTTTTCTTCTTCACTACCACCAGGTTGGAGACTTAGTACAGGTACATGCATTCCATGATCAGGCTGTTCTCCAGTAGCGTCTCTACCTCCTTATTGATCGCCCTATTTTTTTCCAGCGTGAATCTTCGAGGCCTCTACCTGACTAGAGGAAAATTGGGTTCTATATTCAACCGGTGGCAGGCGTGCGCGGGGTCTATCCCAGGCATGTCATCATGGGACCACGCGAAGACGTCTTCATTCTGCCTAAGGAACCCCAACAACTCGCTCTTTTCCTCCTCGAGCAGCAAGGCCCCGATTAAGACTACTTTTCCTAGCTCTGCTTCTTTCAAAGAGACTGATACCAGCTCCTCAACCATGGATTCTGTCCTGTCAGACTCCTCTTCGATCCATTGCATGTACATTAGCAGGCGGTCCTTTGATTGCTATTTGTCCCCCGTCGAGGCGCTCGCATCGGCTTCTCCCAGGGCGGTTGAAAAATATTTCTTCGCAGAGGCCTGGTCTCTTCTAATGTCTATCGTGTAAGTACTATCCTTTGATAGACAACTTAAGACTTGGTGGAAGGTGGTGGCGATCCCATGTATGGCGTGAATCCACCCTCTCCCCATAATGATATTGAAGGAGGACTGATAGTCGATGATGACGAAGTCCACATCCAAACATCTCTCCGCAGCGCAGACCTTCAGAGTCACGACGCCCAAGAGGCTGACCTTAGTACTATTGAAGGAGAAACAACGGCTGACAGGTTGGCCTATGTGTGTTTCGATTCAGGCCCATGCTCTCGAACACGCTAAAGAACAGGACATCGACGCTGCTCTCACCGTCGACTAGGACCCTTCCGACCAACGCGGAATCGATCTGCAGCTTAATCACCAAGGGGTCATCATGAAGCAGGCCCACCGTGGCCAAGTCTTGCTGGGTGAAGGCGATAAGGGTGGCTGAGGTATAGCTTTCTTCCATCGTCAGGTGGTTCACAGAATGCCCATCCCCCTCACACACTTCACCTTTTCTTCGGTCCTTTTTTGGTATTTTTCTTTCTCCTCCTGACCCTGGGTCGGCTCTGGTCTGCCTATGATCATCAGCATTATCCTCAAAGCCTGTTCTCCTGACTCGGAGGCTTAGGTCTACTTTCTTTTTTTAGGCCTGGCGGCATCCTCCTTCGACTGGCTTCTACCCATCTTCAAGTACTCCTTCAACTTGCCTGCTTGGATCGCCATTTTAACCTGCGCGTAAAGGCTACGGCAATTGATGGTATCATGTCCGTGATCTTTGTGAAATTAGCAGTATTTTCTCATGTTCTTCATATGCTCAGGAACACCAGACTTTGGGCGGGTCCATGAAAATGCCCTTGTTCTGTTCTGGAGGTAGATCACATCGATCGGCATGTTGAGCTCGTATTTTGGCAGAGGTTCCTTAAACACCTTCCTCTTCTTGTCGCTTTCTTGGCCGCCTTGGGTTGGGGCTTCCTGCTTCAGAGCTGGTCCCTGGGCCGGTGCAGGCCTCTTTATTCCTTGCAGGGCCGGGGTTTGTGCCAATGCTGTCGTTATCGCGGCGGAGGCCTTGGGCACTTTCTAGTGGCTTTCCAGTACCCTAAATACCCCTTCTGACTTTGCCTGAATGTCTGCCATATTGTATGGCAAATTCAGAAGTAGATGGTCCGATAGCATCAATCCTGGCTACAGGCCCCTGACGAATGAGCTCACAGCTTAGGCGAGTCGACGTTGTGTACTAAGGACATTACCTTCAGGAAATGCGACAAGTATTCTCTCAGAGACTCGTTTATGGATTGCTCTAACCGGTCGAGGTCTCGCATGGTTTTCTACTACCTCCGGGCGCCTGCGTATTACCTTAAGAAAAGTTTACAGAAATCTTTAAACCCATTTATAGACTTCTCTGGGAGTTGTCTGAACCATAACAAGGCGGACCCGCCAGGGTGCTGGAGAAGATATTGCAAGTCACAGCCTCGTCCATGGTCTCCAAGGCCATCTTCTGCTGAAAGTAGTATATGTGATCGATGGGATCGGTCTTTCCCTCGAACGGTTTGAAGGTTGGGGTTGTGAAGTCTTTCGGCTTGGGCTCCAGTTGGATCCAGTCGACAAAGGCCATCCAGTTGATCCCTCACATAGTTTTCTTTGCTAGATCATCGGGGGTCTGGCTGTGATGGGTCCCGAGCCTCTTACTTAGTTTTGCCATCATTTCTTATTTTCAGTTGGGAAGTACTTCTTCTGGGCTTTCCTAGTATCTTCTGTCTACCATCGCTATAGCCCGGAAAGGCCTTGTCTAGCTTTGTCGTTCTCCCTGCATCCGCGATCTGGATAGGACGGGGACTTCTCTCGGCGGTTGGCCCCCAGACTCTTACTGGACCTTTTCGTCAAAGCCCTTCCTTCGCCCGCTCCTTCGTCAAGGCGGGCATTATTTCTGCGCACTTCTGCGACTTCATCTTTTAAGCCCAAGATAGCCTCGTGGGCTATCTCTGCCTTTCGGTTTGCTTCTGCTAGGGCGGCAAGCATATGGTCCAGTTTTTGCTCCAGAACTGGTCGTGCTTCCCAAGAGCTCCCTTCGGCATCGAGACGTGTGCTCCTGGTTGTCATTCTTGAGGGTATCATCCGACGTTATATAGTCTTTTGTTCTGGGAGAGCGTGATCGTGAGACTCTTACTCTTTCTCTCGTGCTCAACGCTTCCCACAGATGGCGCCCAAACTGTTGGTGCGATTCTTACCAGCTGTCCACGTGTCTCTAAACTGCTGACATTATATCTTCCAACTGTCCAAGTATCTTTGCTATCCCTAAGTGATTTTAGCTTTAGGTCGGGTCAGAAAGGCGGGGGTGGCCACCTGTAAAGACTCTCCGATACTTAAGTCAGTTGTTTATCCCTGAGGCTGAGTAGCAAAGATTAAGTTTTTCTCTGTATATGTCTATATAAATATCCTCTTTTTTGAGGGGGAAGCACGGCTCGTATATATAATCCTGGAACTATGAGCTATTCTGGCTCTCAATCCTAGGATCGAGTACCTTTTTTTATTATGACTTACTCCAGAAATCACGGGCCGTGGTTACCGTGATTTCCCTTGCATCGTCGTAGCCTGCTTTCCGCCGTCTCCTATGGCTCGAGCCTGTCGGGGGCGAGACTTTGACAAACTGTCGTTCTGTCAAGACGATTTGCCTAATGTGCGCACTTACCCAAGATCGCATTAAATACCCCGTTTGGGTCTGGAGTAGTGCGTTGCCTCACATGATCTTATGACGGAAGATCCTCGAAGCTCCTGACCCCCAGCTGTCAAGGTAAGAATTGGATTTGGCCGAACCGTTAGGGTTTAGGATGAATTCGGCCCTGGCCTCGGACAGCCCATGTGCACATCCGGTATCACATGCGACTTGCGTAGCTTTAAAACGGTTATTTTGAATATATATCGGACAGCGTGTCCCCCTTATGAGCTATTATACCACTTAATCGTCCACGTGATACATGATATAGGTACATGATATAGGAACGAGTCTCACACTACTTACCTCTTTTATATGAGCAAATAATTCTTCTCCTATCATGAGAATAATTAATGTATTATGTAACCGGTCAAATCACTGCCCTTTTTTTTTTCTTGTTGGAAACCAAATCATTTATTGATATTATAACAAAGAGGATAGAAATTTTTCGGACATTTTAAACTACATAAAGCAAAACCAATACATAATGTATATTTATTCTCTGATTATCGTATTATACTAGATGCACAAATATAAATTTTTAAGAAAGATCTATATTCGTATCTTGCACTATGATGTCCATTAGCCCCTTTAAAGCCATTTGGTTCATGTCAATGTATTTTTTTTGTCCTTTTTCTCTTAAATTACCTTAATGTATAAAATGATCAATCAATTTAATTACCCTACCTTAGGAATAAACTTGAATTACTTGATAAATAATCAATCAATTAAATTACTTGGGGAAATCAGTAAATTATTTGAAATATAAAACGGTCAATTCATCTAATTAATTACCTTGGTATATAAGTAGTTATTAGTGATATATCAACAATATTCTTGAAAAATATAAAATGACTAATTAAATTAATAAAGTTGCTATATGAATGGTGCATATCCGCGACATGCTTGGAAGAAAAGGAAAAAAAAATAGTAATACGCCCATCAATTTAATTTTGTTGCTATTTTAATATTTTCTTGAAACAAAAAAAAATGAGTGATCAATTTATTTTTGTTGGAAAATCAATATTTATTACCTTTCAATGAGTGAGTGGATAGAATGAGGATTAGGTATTAAATCGTGAGTTCGTGAGTTCAACTTTCAGGGTATGAATTATTTTTTTTTATTTATAATAAGTAGTGATCATTAGTTAATTTTTATTTTTTAAAAAAATTATTTCTTAAGTAGTGATCATTAGTTAATTTTTATTTTTTAAAAAAATTATTTCTTACTTGGAAACAAAAATAACCAATCAAATAAGTATTACATGCATAACACTAATATCAGTAATTTACTTTTATAAAATAAAAATGACCAATCAAATTAATCATATTAGAATACCAGTAATATACGAATGAACATTTGACTAGGGGTGTATGAAAAAAATCACAAGCCAAAATGACCACTTTACGTATCAAAAGAATTGAAATTTAAGTTTCATAATATACAAGGAAATTCGGCTAAAAAACTAATAGACTGACATTAGTTTCACCTTCGAAATTTTACAGTATCTCAGTTAACTAAACTGACTAATTTAAGTATTAACATGAGTAAAATTAATTCACTATGATAACTCCGACATAATGACTACAAGCACAAGGGAATTTCCGGTCGGTGGTTCAAACTCAGACTTGCAAGAGAAAATAGGCTAGAATAAACAATAGTCATGGGCTAATTTGTCTTTTTAATATTGATAATTGCATTTAGATTAATTCACATGAAAAAAAAATTCTCCTAATTCAACTAAAACTAACATATCTCTGAATAATCAATTTCAATTAGTTTCCAAGTTTAGTCGGCTGAGTTTGACTTTTAGATTTTTAGGAAATATCTAAATTCAAAATTAATGACTTCATACCCTATTGTGATCGTTAATTATGTTATACTGTAAAATACTAAATATCTCTCATGTATTTTAGCCAAATACCAGTTTTCATCTTTGTATTTTTTATAAACATAATTTATCAACTCAATTTACCAAATTGGGTCAAAATTACCCTTTTTGCAAAGTTTCATTCATTTTTGCAAATTTTTATTTCGAAATGATATTTACTAAAGTGCCCCTAATCAAAGTAGTCAAATTATTCCTTAAACCTACAACCAAACATATTTAAATTTGAAGTACTAAAATTTATATTTAAATATATCATATAATTTTTATAAAAAAAAAAGATTTTATGGCATTTGGTTGTCGGGTTAAAGAACTAGGACTATTAAATTAATTTGACTAAGGGTTTTAGTGTCACTTTGCAATATAATTTTGACCAAATTTGAACTAAGCAAAGGATAAATGTGACTCAATTTGATGAGGAGACAATTTTTGTATTTTGAAAACAAAATGGTGAAAACTTGTATTTTGCTAAAACATAAGAAAGATTTTCGGTATTTTCCTAGATTTTATATACTTTTTTTAAAATAGGGTTTAACTAATAACCACTATCTACTACAAATTTAAAGGAAAATAATACACACATATACTCTACCAAGGCTTGAACCACCTGACTTCTCTAAACTCACACACACATATCCCTCAAACTTTGGACTAACTGAGTTAACTCCAGTTGGTACTTATATTTTATGTATACTAATTTACCAAATATTACCATATTGAAGTGATTATTAATGACTAACCGAGCTACCCCCAGTTGGCAGTTATATTTTATGTATACTAATTTACTAAATATTACCAGATTGAAGTGATTATTAATTATGTAACTATACAATGACACAACAATGTACTAAGGGTATATTAATGATTTATTAAATGACATGACTAACCAAATCAATGAAGCTGATAATGTGTACATATCTATGATATGTCAATGATATATTAGTAATTTATTTGAAAATAAAATGGTAACTCAATTTAATCATATATGTTAATTAGTATATACTAATAATGTACTTTTAAAAAATAAAATAAAACAATTAATCATTGGTATATCATGAAAAATCCGATTTACTTAAAAATGTTTGTATATAACTGGTACATCAGTCATTTACTAACAAATAATTAAACCAAAAAACCCATTGAATTAATAACATTTATATATCCACAATTTACATAAAAGAAAAAATTATAAAATTGAGCCACTAATAGATTACGATTAAATGCTAATACATTCCTAATTATTAAGTGCCAAAATAACTTCTTATCATTAACTACATAAACCTATAATCTTAATTTATCTCAAAAAGTAAAAATAAAGTCTATAATTTGAATAATAATAATTCCAAAAGGAACATGACCATGATTTGTGCCCCATTTTATGACGGGTCATTAATGGTATTAATGGTAGATTGAGATAGTTTTAATATTTTTGAATTAGTCAAATAATTATTTATAAGATGTATCATGTGTTGATCAGTGGTTTATTTTTTATTTTTTTTTTACTTGTTCCTACTCTTATGCTATTGTAATTTCATTTATTCAAATGTTGAATAATGAATGGAAAAGAGTAGTCTATACTCTATGTTATCTTGTAGCACAATTCGTGTGAAACTTAGGATTTTTTTTTTCAGTAAGCCTAATCACCTTCATTTATGATGATCTATTATCTAAATCAAATTAGGCAAAATTAAAAGGAAAAAAAAAAAGATGATGGTAACAGTAATACTCTGATCTTGTTTGTTATTAAGATAACAATATTCTTAGGCAAAATGAAAAAAAAAATTTCTTCTATGGTAAAACCTCCCCCAAAAGATCAAAGATGGATAAAATTCTTATATCTTTTATATCCTTTCCAAACTATGAAACTATATACAACAACATATTGTGATTAACGTAACATACAATCTGTTAAGGACTTCATCACCCAAAAAAAAAAAAAACAATTAAAAGAGCCATGTAATAAATGCTCAATATGCATTAACTTTACATTTAATCACAAGAACAAATTTCTTTCCACTATCCTCTAGCTTTGAAGCTTTTCCAATATAATACTTGTGAAAAGAAACTTTAAAGAATAGAACTGAATAAATGTGAGGTTTTTCTAAAAGAAATGAATGAAAAAAAAAGGAGAAAATTAGGTGAAAACAAATCTGAACAACCAATAGTACATTTAAATTTAATTAATCTTATCAACCGAATAAAATGCTTACACGATGATATAAAAATTAACCAAACTGTTCTTTTTTCCTTTCATTTCTAATTGGTGAATTATTTATAATGACATATTTTTTCATAACGAATTTGTTCTTTTTTTCCTTTCATTTCTAATTGGTGAAATGTTTATAACGATATATTTTTTTCATAATGAATTTAGGGATCTTAAATGAGTTTATTTGTAAATAATAAATTAAAAAACTAAAGAAAATTAATCCACAATTTAATGAGTGTGATTTTTATATTTTCTTTCATAATTTCAGAAGATTATTAATGGTGACATTTGAATAATTAATGATTTAATATGGTTGACTAATGGAATATAAATTTATTTTCCTAGTTTGGAATTAATAATTAGGGAATAAGAATGATATATTAGCAGATCACCAATAAGTTAGCCATCTAAAATATATTTAACAAGGTTTATAAGTTCAAAACTAATAAATTATCGTAAATTTTGTTGGTCAACTACTCAATTAATTAGAACCGTTTGATGAAAATTAATCGGCTAAAATAAGAGTAACCAGGTTATTGTAGTAACCATTGAAATTTCACCGTTATATATAAATATATATATATATATATATATATATATATATATATAATTGTGAAGTACTCTTGTTATAGATTCTTCCCTTTTATCAGCTTAAAAGGTCGTGGAGATAACTAGCAAACATTTTGACGAGAAAAGCCTCCTTAATTACCGATAGAAATATGTAACTTAAAACATGTTATTCCCTTTCAAAAAAAAACAAAAAAACATGTTATTCAATCCAATCAGTTTCCTCATCGACCCTTGAGACGATATTGTCCAGTGATCTATATACCCAATTGCAGATTTAACATTTTAAAATATTAACAAATAGATATGTCACTTGGAATATTTTTTCAAAAAATAAAAAATTGCTCCTTTGGAGGTCCATGCTCAGCAGTGCAATGGACGTACCCTTTGGCACAGCTGAATAGTCTCACATTTGTGTTTTGGAAATCACTAGAGTGGTGATGATGATCAGTAACAATAATGAGTACCATATGCATGTGAAGAAAGAAATTAGAAGTGGAAACATGGCTTGTCTCTCCTTTTATTTTTATTTTTATTTTTCTATTACTAATCAGATGTTTTTCCCTAGAATAGAATCCTGAAGATCTCTCGAAAAATAAAATGCAATCTCATATTCATGACAACATCAGAGATCAGTAGTGTAGTGAACAAGGGAAGTTAAAATGTAGGTTCTAATCCAGACGACGGAGGAGGTACTCAACTTCAACAAGTTTGGTGAGAGGCATTATCCATTCGTCATAGAGCCGAGAAACCAGTGGCGGATCAACCTTGTACTCTCCCTTGCTTTCGGTGCTGTTAAGGCTTACTTCCTGCCCAAATGTCATCGCCTTCTTCGCCACCCTCTTCTTCACCATCTCTTCCACAGCCTCAAATGTCAACAGTTTCATCAGAGCATCCCTGTCCTGAAATTTTTAAAAAATGGTTCATACATCAGAGTATGATACAATGCCAAATGCGAATGTCTCTTTCTTTTTTTTTTTTTTAAACTATTCAATTTAACTCTACCCCATTACATGGGAAATGGTCATGTAACACTAAATTACTCTCAGGATCTTTAAGTAATCTCGGCTGAACCTCAGTACAGTAACTAATGGACTATATCATAAATCTAACCAATTGATTCGCACATACCTGAGCACGAATTGCTGGCTCATAGTCATGTGGGGCATCCCTGAATTTCACCTCAGCCACAAAGTTTCCGTAATGAATCCTTCTAGAGATGGCCTGCAGATGGCAAGTACTATTCTCCATTAAATATCAATACTAGTAGCAGACTTTCATTTTTTATGTCAGGTACAGCATTCAAAGTAAACAAGAGTACCGAGGCTTTTCTTCCTATCTCAAAGAATCAAATAAGCGGCGTTTATAGATGCACTACTTCAATCAAGAATACAGAAACTATCAACAGGTATCCTTACCTGTAAGCAAGCGAGGTCACTAGAAGCAGTTGTTGCATAGTTTCCATCATCTCCCGGTACGGTTAACAGGGGAAGAAATTTGTTGAAATAAAAATCCCAAATTTTATTGTTCACGTTGATGGAAGCCGCTGCAGGATGCAATACCTACGGCAGTAGTTTATTAAGAACCCAGAAATAATTATAGAAAATTGAAGTCTCTCTTAAGTACAGAAACTCAGGGTATCAGTCAGGGTGGATAACATGAATTACCAGTGGAAAGGTATGCGGTGGCACCGAGGAAGGTGGTAACTCATCAGGAAAGAAGGCATGCTCTTCAGGATTTTGATACCTACCAGCCTTCAAATTATAATGTCAATAACTGTACAAGCTAGCACGTAACGACTTGAAAACGTAATGCAGAGTGGTCCATAAACCCAAATTAAAAAAACTCAAGTGGGTTTTATTCAATTATTTTAGGGGTTTGGATTGGATTTGGGTAGGAGGCAATATTAAATTTCATAAAGGAACCTCCCTGTAACTAGTGGGGCACACGTGGTGAACAATTATATTAGTCAAAGAAAATCGGTAAACCAATGAGGCGAATGGTAAATGAAGAAACACAAAGACGACAAATACACGCATTTTCAAGACGTGCTTAGAGAATATAATTAATAATAAAAATAAATAAACAAGAAGGTTTATGGCTTTACCTACCAAATAGAGCAAACAACTTGAACCAAAATATATAATATTTTATTACTGTTTCTATAGTTTCCTAATACCAAAAGAGAGAAAAACACATAAAATTTTGTAATATATTTCCCAGAAAAGGATTGAAATTTGCCTTAGCTTGGAGGAATTCGGATTCCTTGACAAAGAAGCGAATGAGAGAACCAGAAAAGCCCGGAATGGAGGCGTAGTGATTGGATTCTTGGTAGGTTGGGGAATTGAAACGGAACTTGGCTCTCTCAATCAAACTGAATACGATACTGTCTTCTTGTCTAATCAATGAGTCTCTTACCGAGTCAAGAGTCATCTCGTTACCCGATTCAGAGACATTCCCATCTGTTTTCTCCATACCCAAACACCTTCTTCCTTCACAAATCAACAAAACAATCGTCACTACTACAAAGAAACTATTCATCATTGATTCCTCGGCCTAGCTACAACAATTTTTTCTATTTTTTTTTTCCTTTTTTTGGGAGAATAATGTGAATATGTGCATTGGCTAAAACTAACTAAAAAGGGCATATTAAGTAGGAAAAAAATTAAGGGGGGAAAAAAAATGAAAAGAGGAAAACGATTGGCTTGCGTTGAGTCAACGAGCGAGATAGAAGCGTATCAGAATTTGACTTTTGGTTTCCCTAATAAACACAAGTCGACTATTCAAACGACCAAAAGGGGAAAGTCAGATGGTTGGGGAAGGAAAGTTAAAGAAAGGAAAAAAAAAAAAAAAAAAAAAAAAGAAGAACCTGAAGAAACGTCGTCGTTTGTTGAAGGAAGAACCAGAGAGGACTGGAGGCGATTATGGAGGGAGAGCTAAGAGCTTTGTATTGTATTGTATTAAAAGAATTATTATGATTTATGTGAGACTAGGAAGCTGGTTTTGGATTTTATATAAAAGCTTTCGGACTTTGGCCTTTTGGTGCGATTCAAGCGTGTGTGGGAGGTTGCCACGTGCGGACCCACTCTTTTCCGTTCTATTGTATTTTGCCCATAACGCCATAGCCAATTTGGTACCGTTAATAACTCGATTAATGGACCCCAACTCTTGTTCTTGTCCAATTTGGTACCGCTAATAACTCGGTTAATGGACCCCACCTCTTTCTCTTGACTTGCCCTGATTGTCGCTTTTTTTTTTCAGCTTTCTTTCTTCTCTTTTCTTCATTCTTAAGGCTCCTCGTCATTTTAAATTTTGAAACGGAAAAAATAAGATTGGCTTTAAAACTAGAATCAAGCTAAGTTAGCTAACACATGAACAAGAGTTGAGAATGGACCACATTATTTTTTGTCATATACTGAGTTAATTAACTCACTGAAATATTTTTAAAAGAACCTATTAGGTTCCGGTCTAATGTTAACTTGAAAAAAATACCTTATCATACAATTACATATTTACTCATTGACAAAAGTTAAATAAAATTGAATTTTCCTGAAAAAAAAAGGAGTAAATTAAGGAAAATAGAAACGAGGTATAAATAATAATTTCTTTTGTTGTTATTGAAAAGTTGATGAACTGAAAATAATTAATTTTTTTACCATAAAGGAAACGACGCATCATGCAACAATGATGATGAATTAAACACGCGAATCATATTCAAAAAACAATAACGTCTATAGATAATTGAATTTAGCGCAATTCTATGAGCTTCTTTAGAAAATTCAACTATACGAAAGTAGACATGCAAAAACTTCCGGATAAAATGGACAGGATAACCTAAAAGAGAGTTATGTGGATGGATTACTCCAAAGACTCTTGCATGATCGTCTTCCTGTTATGACATCAACTTGATTAGATTGTGAACTTAAATTATTATAGCTAAACTACGATTTATTAGACAAAATAGTATCCTCAATTCTTATCTCAACAATATTTTTTTAATTAAATTATATCATTCCCCACAATTGTCCGAGGACATGAATTAGAACTAATCTAGAATGCAAATACGAGGATAAATGACACCATAACCCGCAATCTATTACTATTTTAGCATATTAGTTCTCAACCTTTTTTATTATGGCATTTTAAGACTAAACATTTTTTTTTTTTTGTATCATTAGTGTTTTTAGTATATTTCGTCTAAGATTCTGTTAGAATTTATTTAAATTGAAAAAATTTTACACCATTGATTCTTATTATTTAAAATTATTCAACAACTTAGATCTTTTTTTTTTGTCATTCATATCTCTAATAAACATTTTTTTGCATTAATTTTTATCAAAATCACAATGATATCTTCTAAAATAAAAAATAATTACAGTAAAGTCGCTTGAAAGAAAAACAAATAAAAAAAATCTATAAAATCTCTAGGTTTTAGAATAACATAGAAAAATTAATTTTAAACATGTACACAATTAATTCTTTTTAGAGTAACATAGAAAAATTTTAAAAATCTATAAAAATTTCCAAGCTTATTTGCTATATTGATTAGATAAATAATTAATTAATTTTTTAGAATAACTATTTATTAAATTAATGGATATAATAAATTTCAAAATTTGATTAGTATAAAAAAGTGTATTTGAAATCTTTTTAGTTTTACAAATAATAAGGTGTATACCTTTTATCATAAGAATTACTATAATTTAACATAAACTAAGTGTTAGTCAATGTGATTTTTTTTTTTTTGTTGAATTTGATTCTTAAATGTAACTATTTTTTTTTTAATCCATCTTCAAATTTTAGTTTTCCAAAAGATTAGTTAATATAATATTATTATTCCGAGATCGAGAAAAGAAAAACAAAATTCCGAATTGCTAAACAATCAAAATAAAAAATAACAAGGATCAGTGACACAAAATCTCTCTCATTCAAATAACTTTTAGATACTATAATGCCATAAAAAAAATTAGGAACTAATATGCCAAAATGATAATAAATTGGGAACCAATAGTGCCATTAACCCAAAATATTAGGCAGAACTAATCTAGAAACCACCAGAATGAGCAAAATTAGCTTACTTATTTTGCCCCTGACACTAAGAAATGGCAAACAATGAGTCTCTTCCACGAAAGAAATCCAACCCTCACCAGTGTGCCAAACTACTGCAAGAGCATGTTTGGTCAATTGCGAACACTTTGTTCAACAATTGCAGTAAAAAAATTGGCAACCAAGAATTTTCTGTTTTTTTTAAACGGTTGCCGAACAATGGACAACTATCCTTGAGCTCCACAAAAAGAAAGAGGTTAATGTTAGAATTTCACCATCGCATTCACAATCAACTTCAATATTATGCAATAGGGTAATTCTCGGATATGTTTAAATACCAAACATAACAAAGTGTATTCCAAAACTCACCTTCCAATTCAAGATCCGAAGTAAAACACATGCCCAGATTATAGGAACATATTATCCCTAGTTGAAAAAATAACAACACAACATAGAGAAAGGTATAATCTGCGTCAAAACATCTGGAATATCGGATATGAGAGTTCCTGTCCATGAGTTTCAACAATATGACTTACGACACTAATGAAAGTTCACTTAAGGAGGTCTGCAGTACTCTTTATCGGGCAAATATGAATGAAGAAACTGGTGAAGCTTAAGATTTTGGGCCAATGTCCTTCAGGGCACAAATCTGCTCTTCTCCCATGGCTGACATAACTGACACAACAAGGTCCTTCCCTTCTTCAAATCCAGACTTGATCTGCATACACGAAAGCACATGTATTTACTCTTTAACTTTTCAGGAGGGGAAAAAAGAAGATCGTTGGAAGATGGTGAGTTCAAATCAGAAAAAATGGGAAATCATCTTGATAGCATTTGCCTCACCTGAGTGAGCAGACTGTCATCAGTAGGGAGCTTCAAATCATCCTTGGTGTTTCCATTTTCAGTCAAAAGACTCACCTACAGAGCAGTAAGAATTGATAGGTAAAAAGAAAGGTCCAATAGCTACCTCCTGAAGCTAGAGGAAGTAGGGTCCAGGAATCGCAAACCAAAAACTTTAAAACTTGGAATACTGAGCCTCGACGAGAAAAAAAAGTTTTGGCAGGCCAGCTGACACCCAATAACTCTATAATAATATAGATAGATCCACTTCAAACGTTAAAAACGTGTGCTCAACTCTACAATTAGAAACAACAGCTCAAGTACAAGGCTGGAAGAAAGAATTGGATAGAGCAAATAAAGTAAACAGGTTTAAAATTCGGGTAAAGCTGGCAATAAATTCATAGTGTCCTGTCAGTCTAATGAAAGCACAACAGAAAAGAAAATGCCAGAAAACAAATCTTAAAGTTTTTCAAGTATGCATCAAAAAATGCGTGCAGAAAGTCAAGTTCATATGGTTATATGCACTTTCAAAGAAAACAATCACTCACAAATCCATCTTCAGATATGTCAATAAGCTGATAATCAGTACGGTTAACATGTGGAACCTACAGAAAGTAAATAAAAACACAGAGAGAATAATCATCAGTACTTCCGAAGAAAGAAATATTCAAACATAAAAAGGCTATAGCAACACAAATGTACGGGATGATGCTCACATCACAGTTGTGGGAGGATGGAACGATATCTTCCAGTTTCTTGCCATTGAAAATATCAATCCCCACAAAGTGGCACTTAGCATGTCCGTGCTTGCCAGTTTTGGAGGTAGAAACCTCAACAACCTGTTCCAAAAATACACAGCAAATGATATCAGAATCAAATTTCAACAAAAGCAGATAAAGCCCAAATCAAATTCGGGAAAAGCGAGCGTAAAGCCAAATCAATCCTTTACAAAGAAAAAGAACACGCGAATTCATTCATCTAATTAGCTCTTAGTACATAAGCGATTATTATAAATTATTTGATATAAATTGGCTCCGCTCTTCAAGTTTTTTCAACTAATACCTTGTTCTCGCTTCAGTACTTTCCCTAAAATCTACAACGTAAGCCAAACCTAATTAGTTCTGAATTGGCTTCAAGTAATTTCATCAAGCGATGTGATTACCACAACATCAAATCGATTCATCTCCGCCTAAGCCCTTAAGTTAACCTAACCCTAAGATCTTAATTAGAGAATCGAAAACTACGAAAATTAACTGAAAATAAACATATACATATAGAATAAATCAACTCAAAATTCAAATACAGCATCATACAGTTCTGAATCTACACGAAAATACCGAATCAAAATCAGAAAATTATTCAAGATCTAAATCAAAACCTAAGAGAGAGTGAAAGAGAAAGGGGACCTTGCAGGGACGGTTCTTGATGACGATGTAGCCATTCTTGCGGATGGTACCAGCTTGCTGAGGATAAGTCTTAGAGGCCCCGGCGTCGGCCTTGGATTCGAAGTGGTGCTCTTCGTCCGACATTCTCTCTCTTCTCTCTCTCTCTGTTTCGGCTTTTGGCTACGGAATCAAGAAGAGAGAGCAGGGAAAGAGTGTGAAGAGATTGGATTTTAGGGCTATGGATATTATATATATATATATATATATATATATATGAGACGGGTGATGGGTAGTATATTGCGATTGCCTGCCTCCATTTACTTGGGTTTTTATTATATGTGATTTTTGATAGTGTTATCGTGCTCCCCTTCTCAGTTGATTGGACCTGTCCGTCAGATTCTGCTCGTTGTACCCACGATCCGCCTTTGACGGCTCAGATCTTCTTTATTCTGCTCGTTGTACCCACGATCCGCCTTTGACGGCTCAGATATTCTTTCTTTCTTTTTTCTTTTTTTTTTTGTTTTCTTTTTCCTGAATTCGTAATCCCCTCTCTTCTAATGCAATTATGCATAAAAGAAATTATTTTTAAGGGTAGATTGAAAAAAAAAACAATACTACAAAGTTTAGTATTCTGCAAGTTAAATTTGCAAAATAATGTCTTGAAATTAAGAATTTGTGAAAATTGATATTGTATTGATTTTTTTAATTATTTTTAATAATAAAAAGATAATAATATTTTTAATTAAAACTAGATTAATTCTTATTATTTTTCTTAATTTTAATAGTATTATTGTTTTTTATTTATTAAATTTATTCAAAAAATTAACACAAAGTATCAATATTTAGAAATTTTTAATCTCAAAATATTATTTTATATAATCTAAACTTTATGATTTAATTTGCAAAATATATAAACTTTAGGGTATTTTTTTTTTTGTAATTTATCATATTTTAAAACTATTTTCTCAAATAACTTATGGACAACTAATTTAATTTTTAGAAAATTTTGCAATAACTTATTGACAACATTATAAAACACTGGAGAAAAAATATAGGAACTCAATTTGTTTAAGAGCTTGTAATTATAATATATTAATATAGGAACTCAATTTGTTTAAGAGCTTGTAATTATAATATATTCCCTCAAATTTGCTTAGGATTCTATAAACACCTCAACTTCACATCACGAAGATTAATAAAATGATAAAAAGAGACAATTAAATAATGAAAAAAAGATTGGCACCCTATTTTCATCTCTCATTCTTCTTCAATTTCGCAATAATATTTCTATTCAAAAATCCCTTCCATATTTTTCCTTGTTATTTAAAAAAAAAATTATTTTTATGTGTAATTTATCTCTTCTAGTTTTAATTTCTTTGATAATCCTTTCAATCTTAAATTAAAACAGAGGAAATGAAATTTCTTTATTTTGTACCTAGTTTGCTTTGTTTTTGTTTTTAGTTTTTTTTTTTCAATACTTTATGTTTCATATTTTCATGTTAATTGTTTGTTTATCTCATAGTTTTTTTATTCAATGATTCAATATTTTTTATCTTAAAAATTAAAACTACAAATTTATTTTAGTTCATGAATTTGTAGGGAAGAAAATTAGCTTTAGAGGGTATTTAATGTGCTTTTAATATTGTTTTTAATTTTTTATCGTGACTTATCTTTTTATTTATTTTAGAATTGTCTTAATAATTATATGGAGTGCAAATATCTCTATCCATTTGCTTATTTATGGTTTTGATAAGAACATGTACTCGTACTATCCTTAGAATATATTTAGAATAAAAATGAAGTACCAACTCTTTTGTTTGTTCAAAAACATAAAATAAAATAAATACCTTTTGCTTGTGAGACTTTTATAAATTAGTATAATTTTTTAAAAAATAATGCTAAAGATGCCATTTGCCTACAATACCAATTGTTAGCACATCTGAATTGTTAATATTCAATTAATAAATTATATTAAATTTTACACCAACTAAAATATGACAATCACTATATATATATATATATATATATATATATATATATATATATATATAAAACTAAAATAATTTGATAACAAGTTATATACCATTCTCATTATTCTTTTTGAAGTGAGTGTCACTTATAGTATCCATTGTGACTAAAACTTTTTCTTTTTTTGGGCTAACAAAAAAAGGAAAAAGACAACCAATGTGGCAACTTTTCTTTGCGTTACAAGGGGAGTTTCTAAACCCAGTACTAGAGCCATTTCCCAATCAGACTATGAGTGCTTCACCATAGCTTCACCAATTGGTCCTAATAATATGATGCAATAGAGTCCAATCTAAATGCAGCCAACAAAAGCCCAAGTCCAATGATGTCTAATGTCATTTTTCTTGAAGATAAGCCAGCCCATTTCGATTTGATGGTCCAAGAAGTACTTAAGGCCCACAAATTTGTTTTTCAACAACCTACCACTTATTATCATGTTTCTACCAACCATTTAGTTAATTAGAAACATTGTATCTAGTCCTATAGTTATTATTAGTAGTCAAACAGGTCTAAAACGTGGTACAAGATCTGTATTGATGTTTATGTTATTTTGGAACTTTAAATTAAACTATTCTTATTCTTGGAGGGTTGTTCCAAGTATTAAGCAAGAGAATCCAAAAACTGAATCAGACTTTTGATCAATATTCAGTTTTTTTTTCCAACTTATACCTTTGTGGTTTTCAAGGTTTTCTCTTTTAGTTTCTTATCTCTTGGGAGGATTCCTTTGAGTGGTGAGCTAAACCTCAATTCTTATCTTTAAGTTGGTGAATTCTTATCCTTAAAATGGTAAATTGTTATTTTACTTTACTATTTTATTCCTAAAACGGTATCATTTTGTATCAGAGATTTGGTTTGAAGATGGCAAGACGTGGAATTCCTGTTGCTCACGATTTTCAAGCCTTGAATAACTATGAACGTGATATGAAGATTGCAGAGCTTAAGCGAATGGTTGAGTTACTGCAAAGACAATTAGAACAGCAACAAAATAATGCCCAACCTAGAACAAACCGACATGGCGCATGTGTGGAGGTGGAAGATCAGAATCCTTTTGGCGTTGATGACGATTCTAGTGATGAAGATCATGATAACCAAAGGCAAAGACAGCAGCCAAGAACATGTGATGGAGATGTCAAGGTTGAAGTTCTAGAATTTGATGGCAAAATACAAGGTGATGTGTTTCTAGATTGGTTGTACACTTTTGAAAGAATTTTTGAATTCAAAGAGTTTTCGGAGGAAAGGAAGGTGAAGTTAGTAGCTATTAAACTGAAGGGTTATGCTTCTCTTTGATGGGAAAATCTGAAAAGGGAAAGGAATAGAGAAGGTAGGAGGCCTATTCAAACTTGAGAAAAGATAAAACGGGAATTAAAGAAGAGATTTCTTTCTGAAAACTATAGACAGAAAAATTACACAAAGCTCTATAATTTTAAATAACACAATCTGCCTGTTGAGGAGTATATAAGAGAGTTTGAGTATTTGATGCTTAGATGTGATATCAATGAACCCGAAGAGCAAACTATTACACGTTTTTTGGGTGGTTTGAAAAGGGAGCTTGCTGATGTAATTAGATTGCAGCCATTTTGGACTTTTAATGATGTTAAAAAACTTACTATCACCATTGAACAACAACGAATGAAGTATTCATCGAAAACATCCCCTAAAGCAAGTACTTCTAACCAAGGGAATATTACTTCTAGTTCCAACAAATCTGTAAGTGCTAGCAAAAATGAAGTCAAAGGAGAAGAAGGTAAGGTGCAAAAGTCAAGCAATTCTAATTCTGCCCGAAAGTGTTATAAATGCCAAGGGTATGGTCATATTGCTTCTGAATGTCCCAATCGAAGGGTAGTAACCATTATTGAAGATGTTATTGAAGCAGAAGAGGAGAAAAAGAACCAAGAAGAAGGGGAAATCGAAGAAGTCATTGAATATGCTAACGAAGTGGAAGCTTTGGTGATTCGGAGAAGTCTTAATGTGATTCAAGAGAATGAAGAGTCCTGGCTGCGAGATAACTTTTTTCATACGAAATGCACTAGCTATGGAAAGGTTTGTAATGTGATCATTGATAGTGGAAGCTGTACTAATGTGGTGGCTGAAGAGATGGTGACTAAGTTGAGCCTGAAGACCGTGCCTCATCCTCATCCGTACAAGATCCAATAGTTTCAAAAAGGCAATGGTTTGAAAGTTACAAAGAAATGCTTGGTTTCTTTTTCCATTGGCAAAAGTTACAAAGATGAAGTCTAGTGTGACGTTGCCCCAATGGATGCATGCCATTTGTTACTTAGAAGACCATGGTAGTATGATCGAAAAGTCTCCCATGATGATTTTAAAAATACGCATTCTTTTGTCAAAGATGGTGTTTGGATTGTGTTAGCACCATTGAAACCAGAATTGAAAAGTTCTAAGGAGATTGGGAATTCTTTTCTTATAAGTTCACAACTTGAGCATGCTTTGTCTAATCATGATGAGATTTATGCTATCCTGGTTATGGATGCCACAGCCACTCAACAAGCACCGTTTCATGAACTATTACTGCCACTATTGGAGGAGTTCAAAGATGTAGTACCAGAAGAGATTCCTATTGGTTTGCCGTCAATGAGGAATATTCAACATCACATTGATCTTGTTCCTGGTTCGACACTTCCAAACAAGACTGCTTATCGAATGAATCCGATGCAACAAGCTGAGTTACAAAGGCAAGTAGATGAACTTATAGCTCAAGGCTTGATTTGTGAAAGCATGAGTCCATGTGTTGTTCCATCTCTTTTGGTCCCGAAGAATGATGGAAGTTGGCGTATGTGTGTTGACAGTAGAGCAATCAACAAGATCACTATCAAGTACAGGTTTCCCATTCCGCGGTTGGATAACTTACTTGTTCAACTTTATGGAGCTGAAGTATTTTCTAACCTTCGAAGTGGTTATCACTAAATTAGAATGAGAGAAAGAGACGAATGGAAAACGACATTCAAAACTGGAAAAGGTCTTTATGAATGGCTAGTGATGCCTTTTGGCCTTTCAAATGCACCAAGTATTTTTATGCGACTGATGGCACATGTTCTTACTCCATTCTTGGGAAAGTTTGTTGTTGTTTACTTTGATGACATTTTGGTTTATAGTAAATCTTTATAGGAGTATGTGGAGCATCTAAGAAGTGTGAGTAGAAACTTTTTGCTAACTTGCAAAAGTGCCATTTCTTTACAGATAATCTTGTTTTCTTGGGCTATGTTGTTTCTAGTGAAGGTATCAAGATGGACCCTTGTAAGGTGGAAGCTATAGAGAGTTGGCCAGTTCCAAAATCTATTCATGACATAAGAAGTTACCATGGAATGGTCTCTTTCTATCGGAGGTTCATTAAACATTTCAGCACCCTCATAGCTCCCATCACCGAATGCATTAAAGAAGGAACTTTCAAATGGACCAAGGAGGCTCAAGAAAGCTTTGAACTTATCAAGAGTAAGATAACGACAACCCCCGTTCTAATACTTCCAGATTTCAGCAAGGTGTTCGAAGTGGATTGTGATGCATCTGATGTGGGAATTGGAGCTGTTCTTAGCCAAGAAGGAAGACCCATTGCATTCTTTAGTGAGAAGTTGAACAAGGCAAAAAGGAAGTATTCAACATATGACAAAGAGTTCTATGCAATCATTCGAGCTCTTAGTCATAAGGAGTTTGTGCTCTATTCAGATCATGAAGTGTTGAAATACTTAAGCACTCAACACAAGCTAAGAGCACGACATGTAAAATGGGTAGAATTCCTTCAAACTTTTCAATTTGTTCTTAAACACAAATTTGGACAGTTGAATAAGGTGGCTGATGCATTGAGTAGGAGGCATGCTTTATTGAATACTATGCAATTTGCGGTCATTGGATTTGAGATTGTGGAAACACTTTATGAAGATGATTCTGATTTTGGCAATCTTTGGAAAGCTTGTTTAAGTGGACCAAGGAACCAATTCTTTATTCTTGATGGTTATCTTTTCAGGGGTAAACAGCTTTGTGTTCCAAATTGCTCACTTAGAGAAGCCATAGTTCGAAAGGCTCATGGTGAAAGGCTTGCTGGACATTTTGGGTGAGATAAAACCTTGATCATGGTGAAAGAAAACTTCTATTGGCCCAAGCTTGTGAAAGATGTCGAAAAGATTGTGAAGAGATGTGTTATTTGTCGTAAAGCCAAGACACATAGGAGCAATGCTGGATTATATACTCCTCTTCCAATTCCAACAGTACCATGGGAAGATGTGAGTATGGACTTCATTGTGGGTTTGCCAAGAACTCAAAGAGGAAAGGATTCAATTATGGTGGTAGTTGACAGATTCTCTAAAAGGGCTCATTTTGTTGCTTGCAACAAGACTTCAGATGCTACTCATGTAGCTGACCTCTACTTCAAGGAAATTGTGAAACTCTATGGCATTCCAAAGTCAATCACTTTTGACCGTAATTCAAAATTTTTAAGCCACTTTTGGAGGACTCTTTGGAAGAAGTTGGGAACTAAGCTTCAATTTAGCTCATCTCACCATCCACAAACAGATGGATAAACTGAAGTTGTTAACAGGTCTTTGGGAGCTCTAATTAGAAGCTTGGTGAAGAAGAATATTCAAGAATGGGAGAGCTTATTACCTCATGCTGATTTTGCTTACCATCATTCTTCAACTCAAACTACTGGTTGTTCTCCTTTTGAAGCCGTTTATGGTATGAATCCTATCAGCCCTTTGGATTTATCTCCTATTCATATTGATAATCATTTTAGTGGGGAAGTTGAGGAAAGAGCTAAATTCATCAAGAAAATTCATGAGCAAGTGAAAAGCAAGATTTTGAAGCAAATTGAAAAGTATAAGAAGCAACCGGATAATCATAGAAAGAAAGTTGTGTTCAATGAGGGAGATTTGGTGTGGATCCATTTAAGAAAGGAAAGGTTTCTTAACAGAAAGTTTGCTAAACTTCAACCTAGAGCTGATGGTCCATTCAAGATTGCTAAGAAGATTAATGACAATGCATACAAAGTGGAGCTTCCTGGTGATTATGGAGTATAAGCAACTTTTAATGTCTCAGATCTTTCTCCTTATCAAGAAGACGAACCACTAGACTCGAGGGCGAGTTCTTTTCAACCAGGGGAGAATGATGCAATAGAGTCCAATCTAAATGCAGCCAACAAAAGCCCAAGTCCAATGATGTCCAATGTCATTTTTTAAAAAAATAAGCCAGCCCATTTCGGTTTGATGGTCCAAGAAGTACTTAAGGCCCACAAATTTGTTTTTCACCAGCCCACCACTTATTATCATGTTTCTATCAGCCATTTAGTTAATTAGAAACATTGTATCTAGTCTTATAGATATTATTAGTAGTCAAACAAGTCTAAAACATGGTACAAGGTCTGTATGGATGTTTGTGTTGTTTTAAAACTTTAAATCAGACTATTCCTATTCTTGAAGGGTTGTTCCAAGTATTAAGCAAGAGAATCCAAAAACTGAATCAAACTTTTGATCAATATTCAGTTTTTTTTTTTCAACTTATACCTTTGTGGTTTTCAAGGTTTTCTCTTTTAGTTTCTTATCTCTTGGGAGGATTCCTTTGAGTGGTGAGCTAAACCCCAATTCTTATCTTTAAGGTGGTGAATTCTTATCCTTAAAGTGATAAATTGTTATTTTATTTTACTGTTTTATTCCTAGAACGGTATCATAATATTCTTAGATATTTCGAATCCGAAGAAAGAGAATAAAAGTATAGAATTTGCACGTTTTAAAAGTCAAAACGAAAACTTTTAAAACGAAACTCATGTAAATTATGCTGCCACCTAACGGAATATGCGAGGAAGCAAGAGCAAGACATCAACCCACGAAAATATTCCCTATCCCCCAAAAAAGAGGCTATTATGATAATGAGCCTAGTTTTACCCCAACCCATCCGGCCCTCTTTGTGAGAAAAATAAAATTGCAATTCCATCCAATAAAAAGTTGACGAAATTGGAAATTCACGTAACTCCAAAATTTTATAAACCAAACTTTTCACTCTAGAAGTAGAAGGTACCTTAATACCTCCTTGGCCTCTAACCTACCATAATCTGAAAACGTCAAAGTGATCGGAACATTCGACCATCAAAAGAATAAAATCAGGAAAGTGACCCTTAAAGGAATGCACACGCAAAATCAGAATACACAATTTATTACCAATTCAAGTAAAACTTTAAGGAAAGAATCCCAATTCCCTTTTACATAATATATTTCTATATTCCACACTAATCAACGAATCAGCCAAGATTCAGAGAGGTAAACAACTAATCATTACACTCTAATTACAGTTCGATACGAGCAAAGTGACTTGAACAAAGCCTCACTCTCACAAAACTTCTCTACAAGTTGATGTCTCACCTCAATGAGTGAAAAGTTTCTGGATAGTGCTGGAAGACAGTTCGTGAGCGTTCTGGAATGTGCTGCGATATGAGTCGTGCAGTGTCTTTCCACCAAGAAACCTCTGCTTCTTTCTCACCGAGTTTTTGCTTAGCACATTCTAAAGCGTCTTCAAGCTCCTTTATCCTTTCTTGCTGTCTTAATTCCAGAAGTTCATGCAACTTCCTCTCCAATTCAATAGGACGAACTCCAGTATGCAGTTCTTCAGTACACACCTCTTGAGGATCAATTACCTCCACAACAGCCTGCCACACAAACATTCTCAGATACACAAAAAAATGCAACCCAGATCATCAAATACAGTAGGCACTAGTATGAGAATCAAGCCTTTGAATTTCTATCCTATGACACGTGCTCACAGAATTGTTAGCTTATATGCAGAACTAAAAAATATTTTTGCTAAAAGAAAAAACCCCAGAGAACAAAGATCTATCAGCAAATTACAAGAGCAGAAAAATAAGCTAGATTTGAGAGTCGTTTAACTTCTTCCAGCGTACAGGCTTGGTTGGCTATTCATTGAATCAGAATAAAAATTACATCACTAATGCCATGACAATATTGACATGTTTTATACCACATAAAACATCAAATGTACCTTTACTGTTAACCTTTGCTGCTGGGGAAGTTCTATAGGATTTTTTGTATCCAAGTGGAGCTGCAGAAGTTCCAACTCAGCTTCAAGCTCGGCCTCAAGCTCATCCATTTCTGCTAAACGACACTCTTGTTCAACTTCATGCATAGTACATTCCGTAGAACCATTGCATTGCAAGATGGTTTCGGACTCCGGTATCACATAAGACGTTGTCCCCATAAAATTCGTTTGAGGTGAATGCTGGGTGTGGGAGTTGGAACTCTCTCTGAAATTGTTGATGGAATAAGCAAGATAGTCACTCGGTTGACTCGGCTTAAAAGGTGAATCATTCTTTTGCAGTTCATCTCTAATATTCTGAAGAAGTATCTCCACTTGTTTCCGCACTTCCACCATCTTAGTTATTTCATTTTTACTCGCACCAATAAGATACAATAAACCACAAGCAATCCCCAAGTTGAAAGAGGCAGCTCTTGATTCTCTTCTACATCGTCCTGGATTTATATACAATAAACTATCAACAATTAAACCAATAAATCCAAAACACATATTTACTTATGTGACTAGTACATAAAAACTAATTTGAATACCTGTTCTACCAAATTCAACAACAAAATCAACATATAGCATAAAAGTTCAAGAACTTCACCTGAATCCTGACTCTCCAGGCCCGGAATATGTGAATCACAACCACTCGGAACATTCATCGAACACGTGGTGTGTACAGACCCACCACCGAGTTCTCCCACCTCTTCCTCCCTTTTCTGGGTCCCAACCAAAAGCTTCCTCTCCCTGGCTGGCCAAAGCGCCGCCAGAAACCGAGCAATAATACGCCGCGGCGAGGAGCAAGGGCGGGCGGAGGAGCAGTCCCTCCGGCGACTTCCGATCCCATTCATATCGAAATTCTGTAGGGCTTTACAACCGCCGTACTCTTCTTCTTCGTCTTCGTCTTCTTCCTCGCCGAGAATGTCGGCGACTCGAAGAGGGCGAATTTGGGATTTACAAAGGGGAGTGGGATTTAGGGTTTTAGAGAAGCCATTGTTGTTATCAATCTCCATTTTTTTCATGTGAGCAAATTATATGCGATGAGGAAGAGTTTTAATTGCAGATGAAAAAGGAGGGAAATTTTCATGTATGGGAGGTCTGCTCGTATTCCGATGACTCATGAATTTTTTCTACTTTTTCAAAAAAATATTTTTTCTATCTATATAATTGGCCCGTATTTATTTATTTTTGGTAAGCCAAATATTATTTTGTTTTAATAAATAGATAAATAAAAACTCTTAAAAAATGTCGGTACGGTTGTTTAAGAGGTATAATTTCGACTATTTATTAGGTATAATACATAATTAATAATGAATAATACAAACAAATGATATAGTAAATACGTGGTGGAGTTTGATTTAAAAATACTGATTAGCAGCACTAAGTTTAATATAATATATAAAAAATCTAGTCAACATTTTTGGAGTGGCTTTTGTGAAATTAATAAAAATAACAAGAACATGAGGTAGCGACTAGCTAGTTTAAATTATCATTGAGTAAAGCACATTCGGAAGAAAATGATGAATAGGACTTGTCATGAGTGCGAAAGCATCAATATGGAGCATCAATAGCGACTAGACTTGTTATGAGTCCAATTATTGTGTCTTTTGGTGGGATATTTGAATTCAAAGAACAAATAAGAAACATTTACTAAATAATCATACTTCATAAAAAAATTTAATTTGAAATAGCTATTTTTTATTTTGTAACAACATTTAGGCTATAGTTGGTAGAGAGGAAAGAAAAAATTAGAATAAAAAGAAAATGTATAAGATGAAAAAAAAAAAGTCTTTTCTCTGTAGTTGTTTATTATGAAAAGATAAAAGAATACTAATTTATCTTAAAATAATTATTTTATTCTCAATATAATGATTTTAAAAATTAATATATAAAGTTAATTTAGTAAATTTATTTTTGTAATTGGATAAAGTGTTTTTTCTTCTACTTTTTTATCTAATTTGGGGTAAAAAAACTTTTATATGCCCCATTTCACTTTTTGTTCTCCCCCTTCTCCTCTATTTCCTCTCCTCTCTAATTTCCTTCCTACTAAAATGGCAACAAAATGGACGGCCAACTAATAATGGGTTTTGAGGAGTAACAAGCTATGTTGGGCTTGTTTGGTTGAGAAAGAGGGTCCAACTTGGCTCTATAGCTCAAGTGAGCCCTTGAAGGGTCAGTCCCATGCCCGTCTAGAAATAGGCCAAGGCGAGTTGGTCGATTTCAACCTGTAATTGGCTTGTTCTTTTTTTAATTAAAAATTTAAAAAATATTCAAAGAATTTAATAATTAAAAAAAATAATATATATGTGATAAAGCTTTTATCACAAATAATTTTACTATTTTTATAATAAAAATTAAAAAAAAAACAATACACAATTTAAGTTGATGAAAAAAAAAATAAATAAAAAATAATTAAATTTGAAAATGACAAATTCAATTTTATTGATAAAATTTTTTACTACCTCATTAAAAACCTTACTAAGAAAAAACTATGGGAATAAAACCTTAATAAGGGAAAAGAATGTAGTCTTGATTATTATTTACAATTGAAATTATTAACCAAAAAAAAAAAAAGAAACCTAGTACATCATCATCAATCATGATTCATCGTCATTGTTCATATACAAATTATTGAAAATTTTTACCAATTATTACTATGAATAGTATGTTGATTTCGTTTCGCTGCTTATTCACAATCTTTAACAATATTAGTACCTCAACTATTTTAAGAGTCAACTAAGTTCTTCGATCACCTACTATCCTTCCAATAGTATTAAAAACAGACTCTGAAAAAACTATGGACACCGGAATAATTAAGAAGTTATGTGCTAATTGTGCAAGCACCGAGAATCTTCCTTGATACCTTTACCACTGTTCCAAAACTTTGAAGTTCTCATCTTCGTAGTTGATGCCAGAATATAGCTTAAGATACTAGTTAAGCTCAGAGGAATACGATAGATTCGTTATTGTTGATAATGGTTGACTTGAACTTAATGGTGATGATAATGAACCACGTCCACGCCTATGAATATAGCTCCAAATGGACTTCTTCTTTGATTGGTTTCGAGTTTATTGTGGGATTTCTTCGTTTACTCCCAAGTGTATTGTCAAACTTAGCCTCATACATACTAAATAGTTCACAAACTTGTCACGAGTGTTAGTATATTGGGTATAAAATCCAACTCTAAAATATTATCAATGTGACCAATAATAGTAAAAAGACCATTTAATTTGGCTCTAGGATCTAAAATAAAAAGAAAAAAGAAATAATAAAAGAATTTCGAACTAATATTTTAAATAAACTTATTACATTTTAATTATCATAAGTCCAAATATAGTGTCACATATTTCTCTAGAAAATATTTGAGCAATAAAAAATACATGATATAAAACAATTAGAGAAGTAGGATAATAAACAATAAATAAAACAACAGAAACATCATAAAAAACTTCTAAAAATGGTACAAATTTTTCACAAATAAATCAATTTTCATCTTTCAAATTTAGTGTATCCATTTTTGATTTGTAAAACAAAATAATAACATTTTTATACTTTATTACATTTTTAAACCTCAAATAGGTGGAATTCTACCTTACTAGCGTGTCAAGTTGAAATTTTCTTAGTTTTAGCCCTTCAGCTTTGCAATATTTTTTTAATTTTGCAATATGAGTATTAGACGCATGAATGTAAGTAATAACATTCCGATCATTTTCAATGTATATAGATAATATATCTATACCTAATTTGACGATGAAGTTGATGATATGGCATGCACAATGTTGATGAAGTAAAAAAACTTCCCATGTATGAATTTACTAATTTTCTAAGTAATCATATGATCTTTGTATTCGAGGTAGTACTATCAAAAGCGAAAGAAATAATATGGTTGGTTATGCCATATTCTTCTACAATACTTAAGATTCTTTCATAAATAATTTCAACAGTATACATTTGATCAACGACTTTAAAATCAATTATTCTTTTTTGTAATATTCATTTTTCATCACAATAATATGTAACTACACTTATATAATTTTGTTTAGAATTAGCATTTCAAATATCAGATGTCAATGTAATGTAAAAATTTGTGCTGGTAATTATTTACAAAAAAATGTGATAAAATTAAAGATGAGCAAAAGCATGGAAAACAAATTTTTTTCTGAATTATAATTTTTCATAAAAACTTTTAAGATCTTTGTTATGATCTAAATATATAGAATAGATTGTGTATCTCAATTAGTGAGTTTTTATTCCTATACACCAAGTTTGTAACTACAAAAGTGAGTAGGCATCTCGATATTGATTAATTTTTAAGTGAGAATCTAAGAATGATAATATCCCCCAAAGGTGGCTCCAAGAATTTCTCTATCACTTTTCTCTTAGTTTTTCTGTGCAACTACTATACTAATATTTCAGTCAAAACTGAATCACTATTCAACACGGGGGGGAAAAGCCTTTTATAAGCTCATCCTTTAAGAGGAAAATTTGGCCACCCCAATAGCCTACTCATAGTTTGGCTTTTTTTCTCTTTTTTTTTTGTGTAATTGTCTAAAAAAATGTTTGAGCCTAATTGATCTCATACAGCCCAAGATATTGGTGTAGGTTAGGGATCTAAATTAACCTATTTAATTCAAGTTCCAATAGATAAAAGCCCAATTACAATTAACTCTTAATACAAACGGGTTTGCACTATTAGTTATGAACTTATTCCATTAAAGGTCTAAACTACACTCTTGAATTAAATAAATATCACAAAATATTTTATAATTAAAATTATTTCCACTAGATAATTAGCATGTATATATGTATCTCCACATGAATACCGATAATTGAAGCCAGATAAAATTATCATTTTGTTCCTCCAATTATATCTTTCAATTCCTTAATATAAGACTATATATAATAGATGATTAGACTTATAGAAAGTCTTCAATTAATAAAATATATAATTTTATTAACTTCTCAGCTAAGATTTATATCATCCAAACTCCTATATCTTCTCAAGATGGTATTCACTTTTCTATAAAATAGAGTTATAGATTCCATATTTATAAGCATATGTTTCAATGTCTATAATAATGCATTATCAAAATGTCAGAGTCTACATCATCAATTTCTTGATCCATACCTTTTAACATCTCAATTGACACGAGTTCATCACATATTTCAGGATTAAGAAAGACATACATTAATTATCAAGTTTATGAAAATATGTTATTGTTAACGAAACTTATTATAGGAACATATTTCACATGATCCATATTCAATATTTATACACTAAGACTTTTTGTATATGGTTATATTAATATAGCTTAAGACAAATTATAAATGCACAAAGTCTTGCAACACGATCTAAGAGAAGTATTCATCTTCTTTTATTAGTTGTGAGTAAATTTATTTGATTTAATTAGAGAAAGTATGTCTTAATTTTAATAAACAATTTTATTAAAATATTTCTCTAATGAATAAATTATAGTCATTTAACATTTACTATTGTATGAATAATCAAAATATTATCACAAATACTATGCATAAAATATCCTTTATTAAATATTCAATAAATATCCATAAATAATAAACACTTTTTGGGCATAATCCTAACAATTTAATGCAAGCATTTCAGATATTAGTTAGGTACTTACGTTTTTATAAATTTTAATTAAATCACTTCTAGTAGTATTCCTAGAAACCTTTTTAAACTTTAGATAATATGATCGTCTAGTACATTGTTCATATAATCCTTTGAAGTAATAAAATATGCTAATAACTCTTAGCTACTATAGAATCATAATTCCAACTACTTACTGAACCATTCTTGTTGAATTGAAGTATTAATTGAGTGGGTTGCATACATGCTTGAGGACATTGATATTTGGGGAAGCATTTGTTGTTGTGTCTTTTGAGGTGAGTGTACAGCTAGATGGTTTAGCTCAAAATAACTTCTTACAATATTTGCATTTCGCAATTTTTATTTTGTTATTATTGTTATCATCTTGATATTCCATATCGAAGTAGTCCCATATATTGGAAGTTGTCCTTTCACATTTTGATTTTGAGGTCATGCTTGTATTAGGAGAACAACTATTTAAAATTAGGAATGACTTCCATCTGCATGTAGATTACTTTACATTTTGGAGACGTTGGTCATCCCCTTCAACTATTCGAATTTGTTTTTCTTTCTCATTAGTATCCTTCTAAATCAATAGGGAAATTGTTTGACATATCCATATCCTACATTAACTAATTTTAATTAGAATGATAAGAATAATTTAACGTAAATATATTACTAAATAAACTAATATTAATTAGAATAATAATAAATATATTACTACATTAACTAATTTTAATTAGAATGATAATTAACATATTACTATATTGACTAATTTTAATTAGGATGATAATTAACATATTACTACGTTAACTAATTTTAATTAGGATGATGATTAACATATTATTACATTAATTAATTTTAATTAGGATAATAATTAATATATTATTATATTAATCAATTTTAATTAGAATGATAATTAACAATTTAATATTAAACATATTGTTTTGGGGCATCAGTCTAATTTTTAGATTAACCCAAATACATCCTCTAGTCCTAATTAAGTTTGTGCCTAACATAATTTAGAAGCCATAATCAAAATAATTGGCACCATAACTTGGCAAACTCTTTTCCCCTTGGTAAAACCTCATTGGTCAAGACTTGAGGCATTGACACATCACTCTCTCTTAGCCTATAAAATGGAGTCCTCCAATTAAGGCTCAACACCTCTAATTCTTGCCAAACGAGTGAAGATTTCTAATCAAGGCTTGGCACCTCTATATTTTCTAGAACAATCTAGAAACTACTTAACTTGAAAGTATATTAATTACTAACTTGTTTCACAAGTTATCTTGTATGCATGCTTTAGTATTTGCAGTTCAATGATCTATGGATGCTGAGCTACTCTCCACGAACTCTGTACTTGACTGTGGTACAAGTTCAGGATTTTGTGTTCTCTCACTATCCCCTATTCTTATTTCATCTATTATTATTATCATTTATGTTATTCTTTTATCTAACCTTTCACTGACTTCTAGTTGGCATTATGGTTGGTTTATTCGCCTTAGTCAACTAGTCCTCACTATTACTGTTCTATCATTAATATCATCATCTCACGTAACCAATTATCCTCGCAACTGCCTTTTATGACAAGGACGCTGTAGAAAGTGTTGTTACTTATTACAACCGCCTATCGAGATTTTAACACTTAAAAAGTGTTGTGATAATACTCATGTCTCTATTATTACGTCATTATTATTATTAATTTATCGTAAGTACATTATCCCTATAATAGCTAACGTGGCAAGAACACTATGGAAAGTGTCATTTTCTATATCGATCGGCTATTAGAACTTCAACACGTAGACAATATTGTGATAACTCTTTACATCTGTGTATAGTAAGCGAGTCATTTTTATAATTAGCAATGTGGCAAGGGCGCTATAAGAAGTGTCATTTTCTATCTCGACCATCCACTGGAATTTTAACACGTGGTACATTGTAATGACCCTTTATTTGTGCACCCTGTGATATAATTTTAATCTCAATTATTTTCTGCTTTGTCTTAATTAATCACAGTCTCGCAAGTCCAATTAACTAATTAAAGCACAATATCCAATCCCGAACAAATATTACTAAATTAACTAATGTTAATTAGAATAATAATAAATATATTACTACATTAACTAATTTTAATTAGAATGATAATTAACATATTACTGTATTAACTAATTTTAATTAGAACAGAAATTAACATATTACTACATTAACTAATTTAATTAGAATAATAATTAATAATTTAACATTAAACATATTACTACATTAACTAATTTAAATTACAATGATAATTAATATATTACTGCGTTAATTAATTTTAATTAAATGATAATTAAAATATTACTATATTAACTAATTTTAATTAGAATGATAATTAACAATTTAATATTAAATATATTACTCAATTAACTAATTTCAATTATAATGACAATTAACATATTACTAAATTAATTAATTTTAATTAGCATGATAGTTAACATTAAACATAGTAAGAAATGAATTGATATCGAGAAATTAAACTTTAAAATATTGAAAAATTGAAATTATCTTAAATTGAGAATGGAGTAAACTTGGGACTTGGATTTTAGTTGGATATTGGATTTTGGAAGAATTAGAGCTTAGAAATAGAAATAGAAAATACAACTATAAATTATAATTTTATAATTAGTAATATTAAATAGTAATTGGATTATATAATTAATTAGAGAAAATTTAAATTGAGAATTTGAGAGAATATTAGAGAAATGATAAAATAAAGAAATTAAAAAAGAAGAGAGTTGTTTTTATGAAGAATGACTTAGGGGAGATGGTATTTAAAGGATAGAATTTTAGGATTTTTTTCTTTTTTTTTTTTAAATTAAAAAAAAAGTTTGAACAACAACTATAATAGCTGTTGGACAATCAACCCCCTCAAATTTGGGGCCAATGGCTATAATAGCTATTGGGCACAGGCAATTACCCAAAAAAGAAAAAAAGCAAACTGCTATCCAAGCTAGGGTGAGCATGATAGGTCTAGTCTGACCTAGGAGTATGGTCGGGTTGGGCCCGTGCCTATGCTTAAATGGGTTGGCCTGGCCTGCGGGCCATAGTAACGAACCATAGTTGGTCCGGTCTATTTTGCACACTTTACTTCCTACCAAACATCTAATTTTTCCTCTTTTCTTGCTTTTTCCCTTTCTACTCTTTTCTCCCTCTCCATTTTGCCTCATATCAAACATAGCGTTATTGTAATGTGCATTTTGACTATTTTACTTTTTTTTTTTTAAAGATAATATTGTCTGATATTTTTGATGCATTAAAAGCTTGATTGTACTTTTAAAAATGTTTTATAATAATAAGAATTTTTTTTCTATAAATTATTCAAACGTTATTTTATTGTGTCGGACTAGATAGTATCAACAATGGGTTTCAAATTTCTATTGAAAAAAAACAAATACAAAATAATGCCAGAACTATAACGGTAATGGAAATGGATAGAATTGTGAGATTTTTGTTTAGTTGGATAGAATGCAATTGATAGTAATAGTAATAGTAATGATAATGGTAATGGACAAGAATGGAATTATGAGATTTTTGTTAGAACTTTGGAATTTTTAATTGAAGGGAATGAAATCAACTATGTTATGATAATTATATACCTAATTTTGAAAAATAAATTTCAAAGAAAGAAATATAATTGATAATATTAAATTTATTGTTTTGGGTGAAATTTTTAAATATTGGATTGTGAGTTAAAATCTAAATACTATTATTACAATAAATAGTCTTGATACTATTATTAAAATAAATAGATTACACATATAATACATATTAAATAATATATTTCGATTTAAAATCATAGACTCTAGTGATGGAATTTTTTCGCTTTTAATTAATGAATTTTTTTTGGAAATGTCTAAATGGAAATTATTTAATTATTATTAAAAATTCATTAATAGCCATAACATCCAAATAGAGATGTCAATATGGGTGAGACTTTGTAGGTTGGCCCATATTCTAAAGAAAAACCACAGTACCAGCCTGGGTCGGCTCGTTACGTATAGTAGAGGTCTGGCTGGGTCTCAGTCATAGACCTATAGGTCCAATCTACCGCGATCCATATTTATATCGACCCATATTAGATCCACATTTAGTTATTCTATATATAATTTTAAATATATTTTTTAATTAAAATTTTAAAAAATCTTAATTATATATTTTTATTTATATGTCTTTAATGTTATTTATTTATTTATTTTTGTTTATTTTTAATTTATTCAAATTTTAAAAGAATATGAATGGGTTCTAGACCCATATTTGATATTTTAAAGCATAAAATAACAACGAAATTAAGCCCATATTATGACCTATATTTGGCCCGCATAGGCACAACCTACTTAGGCTCGCATAAAATATAGTCTGGGTCTATGGGCCGTATCAGGCCTCTTAATAAGAATATGGGTTGGGACAGGTCGGGCCTAAACACAGTACAAAACTCGCATGAGCTTATCAAATGTGGGCCAGTTCGACCCACTTTATATTTCTACATCCAAATATGTATATATACACATATTCGAACAAATGAAAAAAAAACAAAAACTAAATATTCAATTTAAGTTGCCATAACAAATCAATGGGATTGACAACGAAGAGGAGGAATTTCTTAGTTAATATTTATTTTAAAAATATAAAGAACATAACAAATAACTGTAATTTGATTTACTATGGCAAAGGATAAAGTGAGGGCAAAAAACGAAAAAAAAAAGTTAACTATAGAATGGAACTGCTTTTCCACCCATTTAGTAGTGCAATGGTAATTCTTTTATTTAAGGGAATAGTCATTACATTGTTAAGGGCGTTCCTGAGTTAAAAATGAAATTAAACAAGTAAAAATTATTTCAGTCCATTCCATTTTCTCCTATTACATCTAACCAAACAACACCTAACATATGGCATAAGCCGTAAAAGAGTTGAAAAGTTTGTCCTTTTACTCATACATCATTTTATAGTTGAAAAACTTGTCGTTTCTTTTAGTATTAAAAGCACGCATGTTCTACATCTAAATAGTAAACGACATGTCATTGTAACCGAAATAGTCATTCCTATATATAAATGATAAGTCGGTGCATTGTTAAATAATGAAACATATATATATATATATATATGTATATATAGAGAGAGAGAAAATTAACCAACACCAAATATCACCATATATGAGGATTATTCATGCCAAATAATTAGGTCCGATATCCATAACTTTGAGTGATTGAGGACTTGACGATGAGCTCTAAACTAGAAGCATAAAAGTGAAGTCTCGGGGTTTTGAGGATTTTTGGGTTTTCCATAGCCAAAAACTTAAGGCTTTGCTATATAGATTTCCTTTGGTAGTGATGATGGCCGTCAAAAGAAGAGTATGTCATGCCTTTTGGTATGTGTGGATCATAACCCTAATTTAACTATACATATAGACAACTCACATAGGGTATCCATCAATCTTAGTTGGTTGTTTAAGTGGGTATTCACATTTTAACTCATACTCATTGGATATATTGGCCTAACGTAATTAGACCGTCATATATGAACCATACAATTAATAGGAAATATAAAAGGATTTTTAACTAAATAGTCAAATTTTGAATCATACTTTATAAAATGACCGTTTTACAAACACTATTAAACAATGGCCGAATTTTGAAAATTATTAAAAAAATTATTATTTTTCATATTTAGTATATCAAAATATATTGATTTATTTTGAAAATTGACTTACTTTTTCAAAAATTGATTTACTTTATTTAGTATATCAAAATATATTGATTTATTTTTGAAAATTGATTTATTTTTTTTTAAATATTGATTTCTTATTTCAAAAGTTAATTTACTTTTTTCAAAAATTAATTTGCTTTATAAAAAATTAGATCAACTAAAAAATGACTATTTATCAAAATAAAATAATAAAATGATTATTTATTAAATAAGAATAAAAATGCCATTTTTTAAATTGATCTTAAAAAAGGCCATTTTTAATAGATATTCAATATAAAATTTCCTAGCATGCATGACTTCATCAAACAATTTATAATTTGTTAGAAAATGTTATGTTGTTTTCATAACCGAAAGAAAAAAAAAACAACATTGAATAAAAAAGATTAAAGGATATGTAAATTAATCGGGTAAATGACATAAAACTATCTTGAAATTTAGGCTTTATGAAAAGAAATAACCTCATATTTGAGTTTTGTAAATTAATACCATAACATTTAAAATCTCTGCAAATTTAAGCAATAAAAAGATCATTTTACCCCTTTTATTTGATTTTTACTTTTTTTAATAAAAAAATTCATTTTAAAATTAAAAAAACTAAACCCCTCTCTCTCTCCTTGCGCCAATCTCTCTCTTCTTCTGTTCTTCAAGATCTTCTTCTTAAAAATCCAAGTTATATTGGCTTTCATGTCACAAACCTAAAATCCTAGGTCGTGATTTTTGATAATTTTGAGGATAAATTAATATAAATAAAGAATTGTACAAAATTCGGGAAAAACCAAGTACTTGGATTTTCATTTTAGTCTCCAAATCGTTAGAAATTATGTATAAAAGAGATTCATCTTTAGTTTAGTTTACCCGTAAAGAAACATCAATTAGAATTCAAGAAAAACATAGTTAATTTGTACGAAAACTTAGTCTAATAAAAACTTTAATGTTGATTAAAATAAAGTTCGCAAACCTTGAGTTAGAAAATCCAAGAATTGATTTACAGAATTGATCAAAATTCCAAGTACTTAAACCTTTAAAAATATGCTCCTTTGGAACAATAGGGTCCCATTTATATACTAAATTCTTAAATAGTAGTAAATACATCCTCATACATTCACTTAGCATTAACAACAAACTTGGCTAAACAGTTAAGGACGAAAAAAATGAAACAAGTTATAAGGACCAACCGAAGAGGAATAGGAATAAGACCGCAACGTAAACCAAGTGACTTGCCTGGCCATCGAGACGACTGACTCGAATGAATGATCACCTGAAAGGGAGGGAAAAAGAATGGGTGAGCTCAAAAGCTCAATAGGAAAACTGTTACCTCATTTAAAAACCTTTTTAGTGATAGAAAACCCCTGCATGGTCAGTTTAGTCTAAAAATACCTTTTTTGCAAAATCATGTTTATGTACTTATACATATTCATTTCCAAAGCTGATAGTCTGTATACATATATATATATATAATTGAATATATATATATATAAATATGTTATCCAAAATCAATAGTCCGTCATCACATACATATATATATATATATAAACATATATAGATATATAGAAAACATGATATCGAAAAATCAATCAGTCCACAAACACATGACATAAATATGCTCATACCCATGAGTTCACCACCTCTTATTAATGGAAACCAGGGTGCTGGCACTACGTGTGCCATATAACTTGCCTAACACCTATCTTATAACGGATGGGACACCCGTGTGTCACTTACCAAACTTGGAAGGGCAACCGCATTGCCTATGCCTGTCAAATGAAGAGGTAATCAGAAGAAATATCCCGCACGGATCCACAGACTCTCACCATCGGTGGAGCCGCAGCGCCACACTGTAAAAATCCCATGATGCTAACCTAGGACTCATGTGTGATCCTATGACACGTGTACTCTAAACTGATGTATAAAAGTAGCCATGTAGTAATTTAAGTTCAAATAATGCTCTAGTTTTTTAATAAAATAGTTAATTAAATTTTGTAGAGAAATGGGTAGCATAACAACACTATTTTAACATACCCAACAATAACCTGTACTCAGAAAAGTCTCAGAGCAATCCAATATATAAATCATACCATTCAATTTCATCACAGATATTTAAAAGTTATAAAATTATATTTATTTTCATATGTTGCAGAAAATAAATTTTATTCACAAATGATGTAAAAGAAAGGGAACTGAATCCATACCTCACTAGAATAGCGGTACTACGCTATTAAATGCTCGATGTGCCTATTGGACGATTGTTCGGAGGGTCGAGAATCAATTCCATACTCTCGATCGCTCACTTGGGAGACTTCAACTTCTCAACGAAGCTTCGAATCAATGAACGAACCTCTTCATTGAATTTCTAATATCCAAAATAGTTAAGTTAGATATATAACTCAATCAATTCAGGTCTAGGCCGACACTGGACCGGTGACACACAAAATTAGATAAAATCTAAGCCGTTAGATATTGATTTTCGTGCCAGTCACCAATAGTCGATATATATATATATATATATTAAACTTCTTTATTTTCCGAATACATTCCAAAAATGACAATAAAAATGAAATCTAATGGTCAGATCGAAAACTAAAATTCGAACTCAAAATACCCAAAAATGGCAACTTTCAAACCGGACAAAATGAGATCGTGAAATATATACCTTGAGGTTCCTCTCGACGAGATGAATCCAACAAGCCTAAGAACGCGACCTGAGACGGCCAGAATCGTCGCCGGAAATCGAAATTCCCACACGGCCATTAATGGCATTTTCCGGCGCGGAAAGCTCAGCAGCTTCGCAGGACCGACGGTCTTCACCGGTAGCTAGCCTGGTTGGACGGTGAGCGAGGCGACGGTAGTGCTCCTCCTTGCGTTCCTTCGGCTGAGAGAATGAGAGAGAGTGTAAATCGACGGCGTGGGCAATAGGCGATGTGGGGGAGCTTCGCCAGTAGCTGGCCTGGCTGGACGGTGAGCGAGGCGGCGACAGTGCTCCTCCTTGCGTTCCTTCGGCTAAGAGAATGAGAGAGAATCGAGAGAGTGTGTGAATCGGAGAGGGGGAGAAAGAGTGTGTAATATATATGCATATATATAAATTTTTTTCTGGTCAAATGACCATTTTGCCCTTTAAAAGAATAGTTTATTACATTTCACCTCCTCAAAACCATAACCATTTCTTATCCATCCACCAACTTCAATACATGCTAAAAATCTCAAAACATTGGAGAAAAAACACACACACAAAAAAAAAGAAAAAAGTATTGACTCGTTTTTTCAGCAGGTAATAATAACTTTTCCAAAAATAATTACTTAAAAAAAAAGAGAAAATAGAGATATTTCCTGTTCCTTTTTATGGAGTTTTCAATTGAAGGTGGCGAGTTTTCTCACCATGGGCAAATATGAAATGAGCCTCGATCCAGTAATATCTCTCCATGGGCAAATATGAAATGAGCCTCAATCCAGTAATATCTAGTAAAATTCCATTGATTGTTCAAATCCAAACCAAAGTCCACCATTGGTTACCAAAATCCATCCGTCATTCTCTGGGTTGGCTGTGATTTTCTTTAGTTTTCTGAGATTTTGAGTTTGGGTTTCCGATTTTTAAGTTTGAAAAGGAAAAAAGGAGAAAAAATGGGGAGCTTGTGTTGATTATTAGTTTCGACTTCGGGTTTAGATCTTTGATTCTAAGCTTCTTTTATATATGTCTTCTCCTCTAATAGCGATTAGTATTGTTCTTGAAAATCGAACATCCACATGAGGAGCCAACTCTTGGCACTAATAATTCGTACATTCAATTAGTCAAGAAAAACCTCTCAATACACAAATCCAAACAAAATCAACAAACCCATTTAGCTAAACTACCAAACAACACCAAAAAAGGGACCAGAAAATATAAACTCAATAAAAAAAAAATTTCAAGCCAAAATTCCAAAAGAGTGCTCTCAAGTGAGTATGTGTTTTTTAGGCTGTGATGATTCTGGCTTCTGGCCTGAGAGAGAGAATTGTGTGTGAGGTTTTTATTTTTTGCTTTCTCCTGTTCTTAGGTTTTTATTTTAAATTGAACTTAAAAAAATAAAAGGTAAAAGTCAAATAAAGAGGGGTGAAATTGTCTTTTCGCCGCCCAATTCACTAGGTAGGGTAAATATTTATTCTAATTATAAATTTGAGGATATTAATATGAAAAAAAGGAGCTATACTTGCACGCACTATATATAAAGGCACTTTGTTGTTAGTAAAATGACTAGAAAATACAACTAAAAAAATAATGAGAATTTTCCTTGTGCACCCACTTTCAAAAGTGCTCCTAGTTTCTATTTTTTTCNATTTCAATCCAGTTCGATTATCATTCGATTAACTTTTGGTTTAGTCCTTTTTTTTTTCTTTTTCTTTTTTTTTTCCCTCCTCGACTATTCCCATTCATTTTTTAATTTATTTTTTTTATTTTCTCATTCATATTTTTAGTTATTCTCTAGGTTGTATATACTATTTTATATAATGTATAGAAAGAAAAATCTTAAAAAAGAAAAGAAAAGAAAATAGGAACTAAACAAAAGTCGGTGACAGTGATGGAGCCAGAAAAATATTTCAAGGGGATAAACATAAAGATCAAAATTTTAAGCTAGTTTAAATAAAAATTCAATAAAGGTTAATTTTCTTACATATTTTTTTAAGTTTAATCTCACACGTTTAGATTATAATCTAAAATTAGTTTTCCTAACTTTGTATTTGTAATAAGATATATGAAAGTAATTCTTACTCTATTTGATGTTATAGTATCACTATTTTCTTATTTATAGAATAATGAGTACAATTTTTATTTAAAATACCTTCTAAATTAGAGACTAGAAGCTTACTTATTTTATAAAATTTACAAACTTATTTTATACAATTTACAAACTAGGAGAAGAAAACAAAAATGATATAAAATTTATAAACATGTATCTCTTTATATAATATATTTGTATTACAAATAAAATGTCATAACTAAATATGTGGGTGAATTTTTTTTTTTATTTTTTAAAAATGAAAATATGTGAGTGAATTGAAAAACTTTTCAAAGAATACAAATATAAAATATTAATTTAGACCAATCTTCCAAAAAATATGTGTATAAATATACATACAAACATCACATATATCTAATATAAAATTATATTTTCTAATTTTATATATTGCCTAATAAGATATAACAATTGCTAGTTGTTTAAACCAATAAAGAAAAATAAGTTGTTGATAAAAGTTAGGGGAACAAATATGAAGGTAAAAAAGATGAAGATAAACTATAAGAGATTTAAAATTAAATAGGTTGATGATATTTAAGAATTAGAGAAATAATTAATCTAATTTTGAATGGATTAAATATAAAAAGTTTAAATTTAATGAAAAATTGCATGATAAATGCATATGAAAAAAATATAAATATATAATGTAAAAAATAAAAAACAAAAAATCCAGTGAAGCGTATGCCCCTTCCCTTAACGTGGCTCCGCCACTGTCGGTGACAGAAACCACATCATAGTAAAACAAAACCTACAGTCTAAAGGAAACTAATGAAGACAAAAAAATATCTAACCATAGAAAAATTCTTAGTATGATATATTGCCCCTGCGTCTTTATAGCCATTTTTTATTTGTGAAAATAAAATAATATATATATATATATATATATATATATATATAATATTGAGTCATATTTCTATAGATTCATTACGTATCGAGAGAATTTGGAGGTTATTGAAAGTCTTTTTCTTATTCTTATATTTCAGTTCCTATTGCAAACGTTTTACCAAAAAATAAATTACATATGTTAAATGTTACATAAATGGGTGTACTTAGTTAAAACTGAACAAAATTTTGAGCCCCAAAATACATCTCAAAATATATGAGGGTAGTTTGGTATTTAAAATTCTTTTTTTAAGAGAAGGGGTACTTTAATACGAGGAGGGAGTGTCAATATAATTCTCCTTTGCAAAATTTAAAAGTGGGGTTATTTTTTACAAAAAAAAAATCAAACTTAAAAAGGTATTTTTATGTCATTTATACAAATCAATTACACTAAAATGAGATTCGTTCAACATGGGAAAATGACATCTATTTAAATAACATTGTTTAAATTCTAGTAATTAATGATACATCACTTTCTCCTCGATGATAAACGATAGGTCGTTTCCTTCGAGTGAAACAACATATTGTATGAAGGAGAAGTAATAAATTGAACATCATGATGTGTCACACTGTCAGGGACGGAGTCGAGTGGGGGTAATCCATTGAAATTTTACAATTTTTTTTGTGCATATATATTAATTATATTATGTAAGCTAAATATTATATTTATAAAATTTTGTCACTTAAACTATATTGGGCTTAATTTTTCTAACTTTTAAGTCTCCAAAGCTCCTTGTTTAAACTTTAAACTCATTTTTTTAATGTCCAAATCACCCCATTCTTTTTGAAAATTTCCTTTTCAATATGAAGGCTAAGACAATATAGGTGTATAGGCATATAGCATGTGAATGACTAAGAATCCAAGATAATGAGATATGACTAGCTAAATAGATAAGAGAGAGGGGAAAATAGAGAAAGAGAGAAGAAGAAGAACCTATACATATTTCAATGGTCTTAAAATATTTATTTTGAAAGAGAACTCATGTGCTTATTACATTCATTGTTCTTCAGTTAACTCTTGTAGTTGTAGCTAAAAAGCATATTGCATCATTCTTTAGTTTGGTTGCTAGTATGGTGAATATTGTTAGAATATGGTCTAAATGTTATAATAGTCTTCAATAGAAACAAACAAAAATTGTTGATGAAGCAATTAAAAATAGTCAAGTGGACGGGGCCTTAATCAAAATACTAATCTTAAACATTCTAGTGATATACGTTGGGGTTCTCACTATGGTACTTTGATAAACTTGATTATCTTATTTTTACCTATAATTGATATTATTGATATGATTGTTAATGATGGATCAAGTTCCGAACAAAGTTGTAAAGTGAATAATTTATTAGAGTCGCTACAATATTTTGAATTTGCCTTTAGTATACATCTAATGATAACCATCTTAGTTATTACAAATGAATTCTCAAAGGCATTACAAAGAAAAGATCAAGATATTGTAAATGTCATGAACTTAGTAAAAATATGTAAACAACGACTTCAAGTGATGAGAGACGATAGGTGGGATTATTTTTCAGAATAAGTCTATACTTTCTAAAAGAAGCATGATATTGATATTTCCAACATGAATAATATATTTATACGTTGAGGATGCTCATAGTGTAAGACTCAAAAAATGACAAATTTGCATCACTTTCGTGTGGATTTATTCTATATTGTCATAGATATATAACTTTAAAAGTTAAATGACTGTTTCTCTTAAATAAATACTGAGTTATTATTTTGTGTAGTATGCTTATGCCCAAATGATTCATTCAATAATTTTGATAAGAAGAAGATAATTCGTCTTGCTGAATATTATTCAAAAGATTTTTTAACATTTGAGCAAATAACACTCGATGATCAACTTGAAACTTATATTATTGATATATGCTCTAGCAAAGAACTCATAGGATTAAAAGGCCTTAGTAATCTTGCACAAAAGTTGGTTGTGATAAAAAAAAGGTATATCCATTAGTTTGTATGCTTGTATCTTTGGCATTATTTCTTTTAGTTGCTACTGCTACTATTTAAAGAGTATTTTCTACTATGAATATTGTCAAAAATCGATTGCACAATCAAATCGAAGATCAATTGAAACATGATAGTTTAGTCACGTATATTGAAAAAGATGTATTTGATAGTATTGATAATGAGGTTATTCTGCAGCACTTTCAAATTATGAAAACCTACAAAGAAAAATTGTAACTATGACTATAATTACAATATTTTACATATTTCAATATTATTATCTTGTTTTAAATTTTTGTTCTTAATTAAGTCATGCCCCCACTTACTTTCAATCTTGACAATGTCTGTGGTTCAATTTTTATGTTTTGTATATAGTTACGGCATTTGTAAAAATACAGTTTTTCATGCAATTTTTACCCAAAAGAAAAAGTTTTGCATACCGCTTTCTTAAATAACTATTTTTTTTTTTGACGAAGTGGGTTGGCTCAAATGGTAAGAGCACTTACCACCTAGGATCTCAGTCCTAAATTCGAGTCACATCGGGGGTAGGTGTAAAAGTCTATTATCCCTAATGGGATGGGGTAGGGATTGGATAGTAGTAAGTATTTTCTTTTAATTTGTAATAAGTAGAGGTCATTAGTTAAGTCCTATTTTTTTAATAAAAAAATAACTATTTTTTTCCTTTGGGATTTATTAAACGGCATTTTATTTTTATTTACGTGTACAACATTTTTTGCGTTATTCAAGGATACTTCCACAGCAATAATAATAATATACTCAATTTTCAAATAAAAAAATTAAACGAATTTTACAATTAATCAAACATTACAAGTTACAACTATAATTAACCAAGAGCATATAAGAAACACTTATAAAGTAGTAATAACTGTGGTAAAATACTAATGCATAAGTAAAATACTAATGTATAATACAAAAGTTAGGATAACATTCTCTTTAATATATATATATATATATATATATATATATATATATATATATATATATATATATATATAAAAGGGTTTTTGGCATAACTGGCCCTTATATTATTTAGGATTGGCAAAATAGTCTATGAGTTATTTTTCTGACAACTAAGTCCCTAAGTTTTAATAATTTTGGCAATTAAATTATTTTTGTAATTAATTGTTAAATTATTAGGTGAAATTGTGTATTTTTAAGTCACATATAATGTTTTTGAAGGTCAAATTCAATATTTTAATAGCAGTAGTTGGAATTAGAAAGAAAATAACAAAAAATTAATTATAATTAATATAAAAAATTTTTAAAAATAAAAAATTTCAAAATTTAAAATTTCTCTTAAAATTTTTTTCTATTTCCCTTCCAAAATAATTAATATTAGTGAAACACTTATTTCTTTCATTTAAATATGTTAAATTTCATGAAAACTTTAACATTAATAAACGAAAAAGGCTTAATTGCCAAAGTTTTTAAAACTTAGGGATCTAATTGCTAAAAAAATAGCTTATAGACTATTTTGTCATTCGTGAATAATATAGGGGCCAAATATGCCAAAAACCCTACATATAAACATTGATTTCGGATCCATTTATATGTATTATTATATATTGAATTCAGAATGATGCTCTTATGTTCTTTTACTTTTAATTATTCAATGTAAGAATTATGATGAATGTAATATGAACAGAAAATTACAATAATAATCATCTAAATAAAATACAAAGATAATTACATTTTTATATCTTGCATTTTGATTGTTTGTTCCATTTATATATTGTGTTTTAGTTATTAATCATTATCAATATTAACCTTTAAATTTAGAATTTGTAACAAATTTATACATTCTCTGTGTCAAATACCAATTTTAAACATTATGTTTATCAAAATACCCTTAAAAATGAAACTATACAGTTTTTAAAAGAAATCACATTCAAAACACACATAAAATTGGTAAACAGTTTTATAAATAATATATAATTTTTTTGGTTTTTTCATCTTTTAAATATTATTAGTTTAGCCTTTTATTTTAATTATTTTTAATTTAAATAAAGTATTAAAATGTATATTTTTAAGTTTAAAAATCTATTTTAGTAAACTCAATTTTCAAAATTGATGTTTGACCTAAAGAGTGTATAAGTTTATTACAAGTTTTAAATTTGGAGGTCAGTATTAATAATAACCAAAACACAAGATATAAACTGAACAAATAATCAAAATGCAAGGTATAAAAATATAAATAGGTTTATATGGAAAAAAATAACTACAATAATACCTAAAGTAAATGGGTTATCTGTAAAAAGAAGTATAGTCTTTCTGTAAATTTAACCATATCTTTTAGTTTGTGTAAAATTATACATCCATATTTTAAATTTCTACAAATTTGTATGTCTGTATATAAGTTGAGCAACAAATTTTTCACTAAATACATAATCTGAATTAAGGATATTATATTTCTATTAACTAATACAAAAAATATATTGAAAATAACATAAAACAATTAGTATAAATCATCAAATTAAAGATTTAAAATGTGAAAGTATTATTTTGTACAAATAAAAAAAAATATGGTTAAAATTATGTAAAGGCCATACTTCAAAGTATTTTAGTTATGTCATACTTAAAGTGCAAAATTACTAGTCTGATAGGGTATGTTGGCTGGTACTCTAGCGTATCATGCCATGCTTTGCATCGTGCTGTATCAATCCACATGTCTAAATTTGCCAGTTTATTTGGACTAAAATTGATCTATTTAATTAGTAAATTTTATTAATTTTAGTGTCATTTTCATAAACTTTTTTTTTTCTAAATCATTCAAATGTCAGAAAATGTAATGTCTCCCAATTCTCACACATATGTAAGAGATATTTGTAAAAGTATTTGGCACAATCGGGAGACGCTACTTGACTTAGAATTGATAAAATAATAAAAAATTAAAACATTTAAAATTTCCTAAAAATAACAGTAAAATTCATTTCATTATTACATATGTTAGGTCTGTTTATCAGGTATTACTGAATAAAATTAATTTCCAACTAATTATGTGAGGTGGTAATACAGAAATTGTAAAAATAACACAAGATATTTTTACTTGGTTCAGTTATCTCCCGATAACCTACGTCCAAAGGGCCATGCTCAGATAATAAACACTATTAGTAAAGTTTGAATGAATACAAACACTAATTTGACTTATACAATAAAAAGACTCTCTCTTTTGATTGTCGCAATATAGATGTATTTATTCACTAACGTGTCTAGCGAGTACCACTCTCTTAGGCTGACTTCGTTCTTCTGAAATCTCTTCAGATACTTGAAGTCGATCTTCTCCTGAAGAAAATCAGCACCTCTCCCGAAGCACTATCACTTAAATGACTAGGACACCTCCTAAGTCTAAAATATGGCTAAAAGACAAACTTTTTTTTTAAAACCGAAAAATACAATAAGTGGTCTCTCTACATAAAGCTATTATTTAGTGGCTTTTAAATAGAGAAGAGAGCAAGCCTTCATGTGTAAAATCTATAAAATAACAATTAACAACATTTAATATTAATTAGAAGACTTACAAGATCAACCAAGTTTGTTACTAAACTTAGAAAACGGATCTGGAAAGTAGTTACTGATTCTGTCCACGTGTTACAACATGGTCTGTCAACTCAGTCATGTTGTAACATAAAAAAGGAAACTTTCAGATTACTTTCCTAGTATAAAAATATAAGTTACTCAAATCTATTTGACAATAAATAACATGAATTAGAATAACTTTAATCAGTGAGAATCAGTACAAATGAGTTAAGGAAACTTCCATAAAAAAATATTATACCTAAAATATTTAATTAAAGGAATTTCCTTAATGAAATATAGACATATACTCAAAACCAATTTAGAAAAGAGTCATTTACCCATTCCTTCTCAATTGAATCCGTCTATACATTAATATGATCAGATTTTTATGATCCGTTTGTGTATTAATATAATCAGATTTTTATGATCCGTCTATGCATTAATATGATCAGATTTTTATATTTGACAACTATGCAAATCGTGACCTAACGCATATAAAAAGAAAATATAGGAAATACTGAAAAACTTATTCAGGTAAAATATTTAGTTGCATGTTGTAACATGACCTTGAAACCAGTCATGTTGCAACAAAAAGGTTGTCAACAGATTATTCACTCTTTCAACATATATATATACATAGCGGACCTCTCATACAAATACATAATATACACACACACACACACACTCAAAATAGGTACAAAATTCTCTATCACGAAACCACAACATCAAAATACTCATATGCACAAGCTGCGGTCGGAAAGTAGGCGCTCTTTCTCTGATCTCAAATATTAGTAGTACCTTTTGTAATGTAAGAATATGAATAAGTATGAAACTCAGTGAGTAACGTATGCTGATGTAGAGTGCATACGACAAAGAATAGAAAATCATATGATTGGGATCTATGTGTATGTTGTATTGCCAGATAAGACCGTGAATCGCATACTGAGCCACTTAGAGAACATATAACATATCATAAGCTATATGGATCTCTATGTACAGTAGAGGTCGACCTCATATTACCATCAAAGTATTCTCGAAAGAACCATGGTCTCCTCGAAAAGACCAAAATATTCCTAAAAGAACTAGAGTATCCCAGAAGGAACCATATCACATATTTAAGCGCTAGCCTGCCACATCCTATTCACCAATACTTATCTGGCAATATAAATACACCATATGTGCATGTCTCATATAAAGCAGAATGACAGATATATATATACACTATTCACAGATTCCAAAAATTTATAGAAACAAATAATTTCTTATATTATAGGTGTGATGTTACTTAGCTTATTTTTGAACTTCTACGTGTCCTACTTTGAAATGCTCTTTACTCTTAGTACAATTGTTATGGACCTATTATTATTGTTATTTTAAGCTATTATACGTTAAAATACTCGAAACACTAAAAAAATTACGGTTTCCATAATTTCAAATATTATTTAAAGAAGTATAAATTTTCATATATGAAAAGAATAAATAACAATTACATAAAGCTTATATTGATCAGTACCACATGCATTTGCTATATATAATTATCATCACCAATACTTAATAGTAGCAAGGAAGTAAAATTTATCCTAACATATACTTAAGTAACTAGACAATAGAATGACTAAAAAAAAAAAATCAAACCACCTGATTAATGGAAAGACCCCTAAAATAAATTATTAAAAGTAAATTAATGAATGACTTGATTGAAAACCTAACAGTATTAACTCTAGGATCAAAACATATGTATTTATCAATTAATCTTTCCAAGTAACTACTTTCTATATAAAGAAACATATAATAGTAAGTAAAAAACTTAATAAGACATTCTTATTATTAACATATTTTCAATTCCTTATCTAAGAAATTCAACTATAAAGGAAAATAATATAAGACTAATAGTATAAGACTTCAATTAGTGAAATAAAAACTATATATATATATATATTTATAAATTCATTCTTGCTTTGTTGTAATATTAATTGCATTAAATCCTAGTTAACACTATGCACCCACATCTCCATAACAAATATAATAGAAACACATAAAGGAAAAAAGAAAAAGAAACAATTAATTGTATAACCAAGCTCTCATTAAAGACTAGATTATATATAAATTCATGTCTAATTATATACATATGGATAACTCTAATTAATAGAAGCTAAGAACTAATTACATATAGAAGACACAATAAGGAATAAAGAACACTTTACCTTTAACTTGCATATAACTTAGCAAAATGATTGGCCAATTATAACTCTCAAGATTCAACTAAGATTAGCTTTGTTTATCAATAGAAAGGTATTGGTGAAGATAGGTGGGGAGGATTAATAGAGAAAAAGAGTTCTAGTTGGGGTGAAGAAAGGTTTTTACTGGAAGAATGAATATAATTCCTAAACAACTCAGAGAATTAATGACTTAAGCAAAGTTGATAGCTTAGCTTTTTTCTTTTTGACATAATAAATTAACCAATTATAATCGCATACATAAAATGCAAAGTAAATCACATAAGTTAAATAAACTCAATTATTTAATCAAGGAATAACACATATATAAATTGTCTCAAACATCAAAAAGAATAAAATGAAATAACACATTTAAAATTATTATCACTTATAGCGTTCTATTATACTATTGACCTAACATAACATATTTGATCTCATATATATATATATATATGTATTTAAATCCAATCATAATTTTAGCCATATTCAAATCAAGTAGAATAACAGTTTAATATAACAACAACAAAATGCAAAGTAGTATCATGAACGACTTAGTACATGTCAAATTTGTGCCAAAAAGTATTTCTAGAGCATTTCACTACAAATTATCTTAAAACGTAATAAGAGTTAATAATTATAATAATTTAAAATCAAAACTTAAAATAGCATACAGACCTATAAATCACAGGCTCAACTTTTATTTCTTTTCAAATCTCATTATACCTTTCATAAGGGCAACCTTAAGAAATACTTTATCACCAATAGAAAAATGAAAAGGTCGACGTTCTGGATTTGCACAAAACTTTTGTCTACTTTGAATTGCTATCATATATTTTCTAATCTTCTCAACTGCCTTAGTTGTATCTTTAACAATATTATGACTCAAATAATATCGTTTTCCATCCTCATCCAGTGAGTTGGAGACCTACATTTTCTACCATATAACATCTTATAAGGTGCAACATTAATTGTAGTTTGAAAGCTGTTATTATAAGAGAACTCAATCAGTGGTAAGTAATGATTCCACGACCCATGGAAATCCATAACACAAGCTTTAAGAATATTCTCTAGAATCTAAATAGTCCTCTTAGGTTTACCATCTATCTGAGGATAGAGTGCAGTACTAAATTTTAATTTAGTTCCCAAAGCTCATTATATACTCTCTCAGAATTTGGAAGTAAATCTCGCACCTCTATCTGAAATTATGGAAACTAGAATTCTATGAAGTCTAACAATCTCTTTAATGTACAATGTATAACTTTATCCATAGAGTAGGTCATAGAAATTGAAATAAAATGAACTACTTTGGTATATCTATCGACTATAACCCATATTGCATCTTGATAAGATATTATCTTTGGTAACCCAACCACGAAATCCATGACTATCTCCTTTTATTTCCACTCAGCTAACTGAAGTGGTTGTAGCTCTCCTACTAGTCTCTTGTGCTCAGTCTTAATTTGTTGACATGTTAAGTAAAGTTCCACAAACTGGAAAATATCCTTTTTCATTCCTATCCACTAGTAAAGAATTTTCAAATCATTGTATATTTAATAGTACCTGGACGAACTGAATATGGAGTATTGTGTGCTTTTAATAGAATTTCTTCCTTAATATTTCTATATAGTCTACCTTGAAATTTGATAACTTCTTCAGTAGAAATAGTGAAATCTGTCTTTTTTCCTAACTCTATTAATTCTTTATATCTAATCAACTAAGGATCTTTTTTCTGGCCCTGTATAATCCTTTCTAATAGGGTAGACTGTATTATCATAGTAGATAATCCACCAGTTATTAACTCGATACTAGATTTGTATAAAACTTCCTGCAAAAGTTTCTCTAACTCGTGTAAAGTTACCAAACTACCAAATGATTTCTTACTAAGTGCATCTGCAACAACATTGGTTTTTTCTGGATGATAACTGATGTCACAATCATAATCTTTTACTAATTCTAACTAATGGAATTATCTCATATTTAATTTCTTCTGAGTAAACAAATATTTCAAATTTTTGTGATCGGTAAAAATTTCACAATGAACACCATATAGATAATATCGTCAATTCTTCAATGCGAATACTATTGATGCTAGCTTTAAATCATAAGTAGGATAGTTACACTTATAATCCTTTAGTTATCTTGAAGCATAAGCAATAACCTTCCCATTTTGCATGAGGATGTATCTCAGATCTTATTTTGAAGTATTACTATAAATAACAAACCATTATGTACCTAATGATATAGTCAGGACTAGTGCTGAAATTAATCTTTACTTCAATTCTTAAAAACTCTTCTTGCACTCATCAGTATACATAAACTTGTTACTCTTCCTAAATTAATTATGTAAGTTACATAGTTATCTTAGAGAATCCTTCAAAAAATCTTTTGTAGTAACCTACCAAACCCAAAAAACTTCTAACTTCTGTAACATTGGTAGGTCTAGACTAATTACTAACTACCTCAACCTTGGTTGGGTCAATAGAAATCCCATCCTGAGATATAATGTGACCAAGGAATGATATTTTTTCTAACCAAAACTCGCATTTCTTGAATTTAGCATATAACTCCTTCTCTTTTAATGTTTGAAAGATGATTCTTAAATGCTCTCTATGTTTCTCTTTGGATTGTGAGTATACTATAATGTCATCGATGAATACAATAACAAACTTATCTAGAAATTTCTTAAATATTCTGTTCATTAGATCTATAAATGCCATGGAGCATTAGTCAGACCAAATGACATTACCAGAAACTCATAATGGCCATATCGAGTTCTAAAGGTTGTCTTGAGAATATTTTCCTCTCTGATTCTCAAATGATAGTACCTAGACCTTAAATCAATTTTTGAAAATATAGAAGTACCTTGTAGCTGATCAAATAAATCATCAATACATGGTAAGGGATACTTATCTTTAATAGACACTTTGATAATTTTTCTATAGTCAATGCACAATCGTAAAGTTCCATCTTTCTTTTTCACAAATAAGACTGGTACACCCTATGATGAAAAGTTAGGACGTATAAATCCTTTCTTTAGTAACTCATGTAATTTACTTTTTAGCTCCTTTAATTGTGTTGGAGCCATTCTATAGGGTGTCTTAGAAATAGGTGCAATACCTGGTACTAAATCAATAGCAAAGTTAATTTCTCTTATAGGTGGCAAAGATGGTAAATCTTCTTGAAATACATCTAAGAAATCTTTCACAACCAGCACATCTTATGATCTAAATTTCTGCTCTACAGATTTATCAACAATACTGGCCAAATATCTTGTACAAACTTTTTCTAATAATTTCTGAGCTTTCATAGCCGATATCACAGGAAACTTTGCTTTACTTTGAGTGTCCACCAGTATAAATTGATCAGTATCTGGAGGATAAAATGTCACAATCCTTTTTTTACAATCAAGTTTAGCACAATACTTTGATAGCTAATCTATACCCAAAATGATCTCATAATTATTCATATCAAGCATAATCAAGTCCACAAATAATTTTCAATCCTTCACTATAATAGGACAAACTTTTAAAATTTTGTTTGAATATATAACCTCTCCAGAGGGAAGTGTAGTACCAAATTGAGTACTCATTTGATCTATAAGATGAACCAGTCTCCTCACAAATGTTAATGATACATGTGAATGCGTGAATCCTGAATCTATTAATACATAAGATATAATGCCAAAAATTAATATCTCACCTGTGATAATAGATGGATCTGCCTCAGCCTGAAGTTCAGTATTTGTCTCTATCTCTGTCTCAGTCATGGCATATAGCTTGCCACCAGGTTTCTTTTGATCATTTTTTATTTTAGGGAAATTTTTAATAAAATGACCATTTTTACCATATTTATAGCATAATTCTGCACCCTTATGACACTCTCCAGAATGATTTTTCTCACATAATGGGCAAGGTGGTATAGTTATAGTAGTAGTCCACTTGTCAATCCTGGAACGCTTACCCTAATAATGCTGAGTACATTGAATTGGAGCCCCCTTCCTTTTCATCTCATGAGGATGTTGAACATGAGTATGTCCTCCACTATTTCCCTGAGAACCAGGTCCAAAACCCCTTTGCATCTCTCTAGCTAATCTTTCTCACATAATCCTTTTCTCATCCAAAATATCTTTTTCTGCTTGCTCAACATCTAATGCTCTGTCTGTAATCTGAGTAAATGGTATATCTTGAATTCCACCTGATTTCAAATCCCTAACCATAGTCTTCTTTAGACTTTGAATAAATTGATATATCTTTAGCTTATTGGTGGCAACCATATGAGGTACATTTCGTGATAACTCATCAAATTTACGGATGTATTCGGCAACAGATATTTCCCATTGCTTCAGATTGGCAAACTCTACCCTTCTACTAGCTCTCATGGTATCAATAAAATATTTCCACAGAATAACTCTCTAAATTACTCCCAAGTTATAGTAGCAATATCGTGTATAGTGCTCACAGTATCCCACCAGTATTCAGTACGATGTCTCAGCATAAAACTAGCACAAGGAACCTTATCAATATTAAAAACCTTGGCGTAAGCCAACATATGCTCAGTGTTCCTAATCTAGTGTTCTGCCTGAATCAAATCAACCTCACCATCAGAGGTTGGAGGATGGAGTTTTCTGAATCTTTCCCCAGCACTTTCACTAACATCTTGTCTCTATTGAGGTAGCTATACTTGAGGGTTAGGTTGATGTTCTTATCTCATATATTGCTCTAATATATTCTATATCAAAGAAGCCAACTGTTTAACCTAATTATCACCCTGTGAAGAAGATGCACTTCTGTCGACATTATCTTGACCTCAACTAGTCACCATACTGATATCCTGATACCTAGAATTCATTACTTCAATTATAGCTAGTAATAATCATCACCAGAATATGAATGCAATAAAAAAATTATAATAGATATCAAAATGCATATCAAACACTTACAGAGGAGTAATGCTTCCTTTCCTTCCCGACGTGTGTATATGAGCGGTCTTCAGAATCATTATAAAACATAAGCTCTGACATCAATTGTAATGTTGTCCGATTCTCACATGCATGTAAGGAGATGTTTGTAAAAGTATTTAGTGTAATCGGGAGACGCTACTCAACCTAGAATTGATAAATAATAGAAAATTAAAACTTTTAAAATTTTCTAGAAATAACAGTAAAATTCATTTCATTATTATATATATATACATATATAGTAGACTTTTCATTCAAATACACACACACACACACACTCAAAATAGATACAAAAATTCTCTATTAGGAAACCACAATGATAAAATGCTCATATACACAAGCTACGATTAGAAAGTAGACGTTTGTCCTTTGATCTCAAATATCAGCAATACCCTTTGCAATGTAAGAATATGAATGAGTATGAAACTCAGTGAGTAACGTATGTCGATGCAGAGTGCACATGACAGAGAACAGATAATCATATAATTAGGATCTCTGTGTATATTGTATTGTCGAACAAGACTGTGAATCATATACTGAGCCACTCAGAGGACATATAACATATCATAAGCTATATGGAGGTCTTGAGCCCCAAAGAATCCATTCTGTGTACAGTCGAGATCCATCCTATACGGCTATCAAAAGTATTTTCGAAGGAATTATAGTGTCTTCGAAAGGACTAGAGTGTTCCTACAAGAACTAGAGGTTTCCGGAAGGAACCATATCATATATTTGGGCCCTGGTCCGCCATACTTTATTCATCAATACTCGTTAGCCAATATAAATACACCACATGTGTACATCTTATACAAAGTAGAATGATAGATATATATGGACACATATTCACAGATTTCATAATCACAGATTCCATAATTTCATAGAAACAAATAATTTCTTACATTGCAGATATGGCGTTACTTACCTTATTTCTGAATTTCTACGTGTCCTACTATGAAATGCTCTTTGCTCTTGGTATAATTGACATGGATTTATTATTATTGTTATTTTAAGTTATTAATGTATATGATTAAAATATGATTTCCGTAATTTCAAACATTATTTTAAAAAGCATAAATTACGATTTCCGTAATTTCAAACATTATTTAAAAAAGCATAAATTTTCTTACATGAAAAGAATAAATAACAATTAAACAAAGCTTATATTGATCAGTACGATATGCATTTGCTATATGTAAGTATCATCACCAATACTTAATAGTAGCAAGGAAGTAATTTATCTTACCATACAATTAAGTAACTAGACAGTGGAATGACTAAAAAAAATCAAACGACCTAATTAATGGAAAGACCCTTCAAATAAATTATTAAAATTAAATTAATGAATGATTTGATTGAAAACCTAACATTATTCACTCTAGGATCAAAACATATACATTTATCAATTAATCTTTCCAAGTAACTACTTCCTATATAAAGAAATATATAATAGTAAGTAAAAGACTTAATAAAACATTCTTATTATTAACATATTTTCAATTCCTTATCTAAGAAATTCAAATATATAGGAAAATAATATAAGATTAATAGTATAAGACTTCAATTATTGAAATGAAAGCTATACATATATATATATATATTATAAATTCATTCTTACTTTGTTGTAATATTAATTACACTAAATCCTAGTTAACACTATACACCCACATTTCCATAACAAACACAAGAGAAATACATAAAGGAAAACAAAAGAAACAATTAATTGTATGGACAAGTAACTTCCACCAAGCTCTCATTTAAGACTAGATTATATATAAATTCATGTATAATTATATACATATCGATAACTCTAATTAATAGAAGTTAAGAACTGATTACATATAGAAGACACAATAAGGAATAGAGAACACTTTACCTTTAACGTGCATATAACTTAGTAAAACGGTTGACCAATTATAACTCTTAAGATTCAACTAAGATTAGCTTTATTTATCAATAGAAAGATATTGGTGAAGATAGGTGGGGAGGATTAATGGAGAAAGAGAGGTCTAGTTGGGGTGAAGAAAGACTTTTACTAAAAGAATGAATATAATTCCTAAATAACTCAGAGAATTATCGACTTACGCAAAGTCGGTGGCTTATCTTTTTTTTTTTTTAACATAATAAATTGACCAATTATAATCGTATACATAAAATACAAAGTAAATCACATAAGTTAAATAAACTAAATTATTTAATCAAGGAATAATACATATATAAATTGTCTTAAACATAAAAAAAATAAAATGAAATAGAACATTTCAAAATTATTACCACTTATAACGTTCTATTATACTATTGACCTAACATAACATATCTGATCTTTTATATTATATATATATATATATAAATCCAATCATAATTTTAGCCATATTCAAATCAAGTAGAATAACAGATTAATAAGACAACAACAAAATGCAAAGTAGTGTCATGAATGATTTAGTACACATCAAATTCGTACCAAAGAGCATTTCTAGAGCATTTCACTACAAATTATCTTAAAACGTAATAAGAGTTAATAATCATAATAATTTAAAATCAAAACTTAAAATAGTATGCAGAAATGACACTAATATAATTGAAAATACTATTTAATTACGTTATTATTATCTCTTTAATTATGTGAGGAATTGAGTATCATTAGGAAATTCGAGATATTACAGAAAAAAATCTAATATAATAAATTAAATATAATATTTTTTTACACCAATGAAGAACTTAAAAAACTTTGATAAATATTTGCACATTATAATTGAAGATAGATTTAGTGTCTCTCAATTAAGTTGACACTTGTATATTGGAAAACTTATCTATAATAATTATGTATAATATAATGTGCCTACGGGATAGTGTATCGTACCATTCCTTACTAATGGGCTATGCTAAGCCCATTATGCTTAACTTATGAGCCCGGTATAGCCCATGTAACTGAATCGTGCCTAACAGGACTAGAGATATCAATATGGGTTATGCCTTGTAAGCTGACCCATATTTCGAAGAAAAAAGTACAACACTGGCCCGTTGCGGTCCACTTTAATGTAGACTTTGGCCGGCCCATTACATATAGTAAAAGCTGAGTTAGGCATCATCAATAGGTCCACAAGTCCGACCCGGTCTATATTAGGCTTACATTTAGTCATTTTATATATAATTATAAATATATTTTTAAATTAAAATTTTAAAATCCTAATTAAATATTTTAATTTATATGGTTTTAATGTTATTTTTTTACTTATTTTTTTAATTTTTAATTTATTCAAATTTTAAAAAAACATGAATGGATTTTAGGCTCATATTTTAGCCATCATAAATAAATATTTGATATTTTAAAGTATGGAATACTAACGAAATCATACCCATATTTTGGCTCATATTCGGCTTGCATAACTATGTCCCATTTAAGCCGGAATCAAATTTGGGTTAGGTCTGTGGGTTGGCCCCTTAATAAGAATATGGACCAGCCCGATACAAAGCATATATAGACTTAACAAAATGTGGGTTAGGCTGGTCAGACCCTACCCCCTTTATATTTCTAAGCACGACCCATGTTTCTGAGTGTCATGCTGCCATGTTAATGGGCTGACCAAGTCACAGCTTGTTAGTGCAAATTGTTGCAGCTGTTTTGTTCTTTTAAAAAAAATCAATTATACATAATTAATAGAAGTGTATAAATTTAACGGAAGTTAAATAGACAGTTTTAATTCCTAAAATTTGATTTTAATGATATAGCATAAGTTCATTATGGGACAACGAAATGGACAGAAAAATTGAAGAAGTAATTTTTAATCCAGGATAATACCAAATTTGTTCCATATTAGAATAAGGTATGAATACAAATTTTAATACCCGACACATGTATGGATATGGGTAGAATAAAGGTATACAAATACCCTGTCCTAGTATTCAACTCTACATGATTGATACATGTACTTAAAAATATAAAAATATAAAATTTTATAAGTATATAATAAATTAATAGATAATGTCAAATATATATATAAAAATATAAATATATGTGTCTATTTACATTATGATTTTTATTTAGTTAAATAATTTTATATTATATTGTGTTGGATTTAATGTTTTTTTCTTCTCTTAATGGTTGGTATAGATATATGCTCTAACTGAAATATACATATATTATTTTCAATTTTTAATGGGTATAGTATTACCCTTATTTCGAAGCAATGGTTCCCTTGAAAGGCATATAGGTAGGATAATATTACAACCTTTTTTAGTGAGTAGGTGTCACGATCTGGACTTTGGGCTAGTAGCAGAATGTAAATTTTACAATTAAAAATTTTCATACATTATTTTACAAAAATTTTTGCAAAAATTTTATAATTTCAAAACATTCATAAACAACAATAGTTTTCAAGGAAATAATATATTTACAAACTTTATATTTACATAATCTTTAATCATAGTTAAAATCCTTCATACATCCACTTGTTCATACTATTAATCAGTGGCTAAATAAATAAAGAGGTGACTAGAATAATACCAATAAATGAGATGATATGAGCCCGGAAGAATTACTCGGACATGTATATTAACTAGTCAATTGTCTAACACTGCAACTAAACTTGATGAGGGAGAAAAATAGGAGAGTATGCATGTGAATATTCAGTAGAGTTTCGATTATAAGTTTTCTAGTAATAAATGATATCTCATTTCAAATTCCTACTTGATTAGTAAACTACTCCAAAATTTTTATTTTTGAAATCCACTTATTAAACCATTTTCTAACGGTTTACAAAATTTTAAACCTTTGTTAAACTCATTCTCAAAATAAGTACATACCTATTTAAGTTCTTTACAAGTGCACTTAATACCATATAATACTGTAATGTCTATATTTTTGACATACACGAGTTCTATCCATCTAATTGACGATCGTGAGTGTTCTTTTTTTTTTTTTTTTTCATTTCAGTGTTCTATTAGAACATTATGAGTTTTTCTTTCTTTTTTTTTTTATTTTATTTTTTTTTTATTTTCCAATATTTTTTGAAAATACCGTGATTTTAGTGTTCTATTGGAACACTGTGATTCCATCCACTATATAAGATAAATATACAATGCAATGCTACATGAATGAAATGATGTACTATTTTTTATAAAATCATAAATAACTATGCATTATTATTTAATCAAACCATATTCAGTTCTAAAAACTAATTTTCAAACTCATCAATTTTTTCAAAATAGTTCGTAAACATATTTTCATATATCATTTCACAAAATTCCATATTTGATCGAATCCTTTTAACTCTAAGGAGTAATAGGAACGTATTACCAAAGCTCACAGTGATTCCCGTGTATCATTTGGAAAGTCGATAATTGCTTCACAAAAATAATTAGGAAAACGTCACAGTTTTAACTTTAAAATGGTCAAATTGTGAAATCACTCATCGGCCATGAAACAACAGTAACCACCTATTGGGAACGATCGGTGACATCGAGTGGAGGCTGCAGTTGCTGGTGGTGGTAGGGCGAGACGACAACTATTGACAATTAAATCGTCCAAAAAAAAAAGTCCTCGATGGCCCAACATTCATTGTCTCCTGGTTCCGTCAACAATGAGTGATGATCAGTGGGAGGTGGCGGCATAGCTTCAACCATAGGTGGAAGGAGTGCTGGATAGTGCGTCGGTGGTGGGCAGCCTCGGTGTGGTAACGACAAGGGACAATAAAGCTTCGACTCCTTTGATGTTTGTGCGAGGAAGATAAGGACTTGGGGAGGAATTATATGCAAAGTTTTGGGCTTTTCTTTTTTATTTTTTTTTCAAGCCAAAAAATACCCCTTGTCGACAGTGGGGTTTTTTAGTAGGGTAGTGGAATAAGTATACCTAATCCATACCTTACTTCAATCCCTAATATTAGAGCCTCTCTCGTATGGACAAGAAATCTTACCCTAAAGTTATATTTGATAGAGAGAAAGAAAATAGGAGGGAAGAAAAAAATACAAGGGAAAGAAAATACGTAGGATGAAAATAAAAATATTTTTTCTTTATAATTTGATACAAGAAAGAAAGTTAGTTTAATTTAAAAGGATAATTTTATATTTAATATTTTTATTATTTAAAATTAAGTATAAAGGTAGTTTTATAATTTAACTTACTAATACATTAACAAAATATTTTCTTTATTATTTTTTCTCTACTTCTGAGTAGAAAAAAATTGTGTCGGTTCCTCTTTTTTTTTTTTCTTTCTACTTTTCTCTTCTATTTTCCTTTTCCTTTCCCTTTATTTTTTCCTCTTACTAAACAATCAAATTTTTTAATTTTCCTTCACTTTTCTATCAAATTTTTTCCTTTTATCTCTCTTTTCGTTCCTACCAAACATAGCACAAATCTTCAACCTACGGGGTCGATCAAATTTTTTCCTTTTATCTCTCTTTTCGTTCCTACCAAACATAGCACAAATCTTCAACCTATGGGGTCGAGTAAGCATTGACGATTGTTCAAACTCTCAGACATAGTCTGAATTTGTCATTTTGAGCCTAGTCAACTATTATTAAATGTATTTAGTTTATTTTCATTATTTATATATGATGTCATATTAATTATAACTGTTGAAAATATGTATGATTATTTACGGTAGAAGTAGATGATGGGTTATCTAAATTTGATCTGATGGGTACATTGCAGTGCGATGATCTATATTTAATAGAGGCGTTTTTCCCTAATATTAATGGCTTACGAGTGGGGATAGCGAATTCCCACTTATTCTTAAGTGGGGATGCGATTAGATTAGGACTACATGCTTCGATTTATTTATATTATATACGTGTATTTTACATCTTTATATATTATTATATATGATATGGCATATTTTGAAAACCATAATTGTAAAAATATAGATGGAATATTATAAGGTTTGAGATTAGGATTTTCATTTCTTGAAAACTGGGAATTTTAATGGACCAAAAAAAAAAAAGCTAACTTATTTAGGTTATTCATATTAAAAAAAGTAAGAGTGCACCGCGAGCAACCCGCGATTGGGTTCCTTGAAAGTTTATATTCATCAAATAAATGATTGTTAGTGCAGAAATACGATGAAAAAAAAAAATGATAGGAACGGGATGGTAATTTGAAAACTCGCTCCATCCCATATTGTTAAAATCCCTTGATGAATTTTTATTATTGAGTATTTCATCATGGTTATTTATCAAACTATAAAAGAATTTTAAACTCCAGGAAATTTTTTTTTCTAGTGGCTCACCCCTACAACCACCAGAATCATGAACAATATGCATCATCATCAAATTCCTAGTATCATATACTTTCAGCAAAGCCCGGGTTCCACCATGTTGCTTGGATCTGTTATGTTCGATCGGAGATTCAAGTCTTTCACAATTTGAATAACAATAAATGCCACTCAAAATTCGAATCCAAAAGTGACTTTAGAAGAAAGAATGAAACCATTTGTAAAAACAAACGATTGGCTATTTATTAAAATGAAAAATCTTTATTTAAAAAAAAAGAAAAAAGAAAAATCTTTGTCTTGTCAAGTATTGTGACTTTAAGACAATTATCTATATAGAGAATAATTAATAAGCTTTTCTACCAATGGAAGTGCCTAATCTCGGTTCTCATCATTATTTCACTTTGTTAGGAAAAACTAAAAAAGTACTAATTCCCAAATAACACAACCATGGACAATCGAAAAAACACCTCTTTTATTTATTCGTTATAAAAAATTAAAATAATATCCCAAGTTTAAAGCAAAAGATGGCACTGAAAAGCCATGTTTTTGGTAAATTTTCCATTTCATCCGATAAATACAAAGATTTGGTGGACCAAACTTTGTGATTTTTTATTCTTTGTTGTGTTATCTTATAATCTTATTCTATTTTGTTGGCATTTTCTTTGCCAAATGGCCAAGTGTCACGCCATGTTTTGTGCTAAGGTGAACGAATCACATTATCACGTAGACCATTTAGAATAATATATACGTTAATTAGTTGTTAGTTTCCTTGAATTCTGATGTATCCAAATTTTTAATTGGGTGACGTGAAATGAAGGGTATATATATCTTGGCTTGGCTACCAATATCTGTATATTTATAAACAAATCCATAAAGGCCATACCTAATTTCCTTTGTTAGTTTAATATCACTCACTATAGACGGGGGACATACATTTAACAAAATATGGACCCCTGAATTATGGTTATTAAACCCGTATTCCAAACGTACGTGTTTGACCTCACATTTGAACCCCCCCGCCCCTAAATTTAAATTTGTATTTTTCTGGATTTCTTTTATTTCCTTTCTAGCCACTTCAAGTCGTAGGTCATTTTACTCTTTACTTTCATGTTTTTCAATTAAAATAGCACAGTTTAATGCGTTTTATTTTTCTTTGGTATTGAACTGTTCCAGAAACTTCTAAACATATCTAAATCATAATCACCACTAAAAATAATTGACAATTGGCAAACAATGTCATGACCGTTATTGTCATTGAATAAATTATATCCATTGCCTAATGATGCAAAGGACTTGGTATAAATTTTCTCTCAAAAAAATAAAGGCACTTTAACATAAAAAAAGATAACCCTGGAAAATAGAAAGGGGGAGAAGAAGTCTCTTAGCTGGTTCTTACATTGAGGACCACGATTTTATTTTATTTTTTTTGTCTCATTTTTTAACATGTTGATTTTATGATAATTTATTATGTAATTAAAATAAGAGATATCTCCACTTGTCAAAAAGTAAATTTAATTAGAGAGTAAAAAAGATATTGGTCCTAATGCTCAATACTTTAAAAATCTTTCATATTATGTTTTCCTAAGCCTTTCGAATTTAAGAATACAATCAAACCTTGGACTTTTGGAATGGTGAAAACACATGAAATATTTATGACAATTAGTGAAAGTAACAGTTTTTTTTAATCCTAAAAAAAACCTAATCCGTAGAGATTTTATAATATTTCCGAACACCTAAGGGATACTGTGAAATAAAAAATACAACAAAAAAACGTTGCTCTTTATTTAAATCCTAGTAAATGTCTTGTCTTGTCCTTGGCTTATGTGCGAGATTATATTATAAATTAATTATTATATTTTAAGACAACACCAAGCGGTGCTAACGACAATATATTTTTCCTACTCACACGTGCCCCAACTTTTTTTTTTTTGGGTAATGTACGTGCCCCAACCTTAGTACATATCTAATCATTAAAAAAAAAAATTATAAAAATAAATGGGAGAAAAAGAAAAGTATCAAATCAGAGAGACATCGTTATCATCATCAATCTAAAACCTCATAACCCAAAGAGAGAGACACACTCAGGCTCAGGCTCAAGCTCAGGCTCGTAGTGTCTTACAGAGACAAAGACAAACCTGAGATCCTTTCCTTTCCTCGGATCCTAATATTCATCTTCAACAACCGCCATATCTAATTTTACTTCTATAATACACGTAGAATATTCCTTCTCATCTCTTTCTCTCTCTGGAAATACTTTCTCTCTCTCCCTCCCACTAGAGCTCATCAACGTCCTCTCTTGATTGGAAGCTAAGTTTCTGTGATACAAACCACAAGAGTGTGAAGGTGAAGCCATTAACAACAATACCCAGAAAACTTTTCTTAAAGACCCAGCGAAATCCATACCTCTGCTTCCTCAATGTACACTCTCTTCATACAATCATGACGGCCCTTTTTCTCTTTTTGGTTATTTAATCTGGGAATTTTTTTATCTGGGTATTTGAGTATTTTGTATGGGTCTGAGCTTGGATGCAATGTGGCTTGGATTGGAGATTCTTTAGGCTATCTTGGCGCTTTTTTTGGATCTTGAAAGGCAATGGCTTTGTTCCGGAAATTCTTTTATCGAAAGCCACCAGATGGGCTCCTGGAGATCTCTGAGAGGGTTTACGGTATGCTGTTTATTTTTAGTTTAAATTATTTGAAAATTTTGGTTAGTATAGCGTCAAAGAGTGAAAGGCTTTCTTTTTTATCCAAATTTTTATTTGTTTCATTTCCATGTCTGGGATTTTCTAGTGTTAATGCTAGTGGATATACATATTAAGTTATTGTGTGCACATTTACTGTTTGAGATTGAGGGTTGTTCAATATGTAATGACAATTTCAGATGACGTGTTTGGAGAAGCATATTGATCTGTAAACTCTCATATGTTGTTTTTTTTGGGTTGAAAAAGAAATAAATTTCTGGGTGTTGGCAGTTTTTGTGCTGAATAGGAAGTCATTGTATCTATAGTAATATTTGTTGAATCATGATCCATCTCTTGGAAGAAAAGACCTTTGCGTGCACAAGCTTGCTTTTATGTCCTAAGCTTGTGCTTTAATTTTATCAAAGAAGCTTCATGCTGAAATAAGATGTATGACATGCCTCTTCCATGTAGTTTCAACTACTCTTTTGGTGCTTTCAGTCTTTGATTGCTGCTTTACCACCGATGTTTGGGAAGGAGATGAATATAAAGTCTACATAGGAGGCATAGTGGGTCAACTTCGTGATCACTTCCCTGACGCTTCATTCATGGTCTTCAACTTCCGAGAGGGAGAGAACCAAAGCCAAATTTCTAATATATTATCGGACTATGATATGACAGTGATGGACTATCCTCGACATTATGAAGGTTGCCCTTTGCTAACAATGGAGATGGTCCACCACTTCTTGAGATCTAGTGAGAGTTGGCTTTCACTTGGGCAACAAAATTTGCTCTTGATGCATTGTGAACGAGGTGGGTGGCCAGTTTTGGCATTCATGCTAGCTGCTCTTTTGATTTATAGGAAGCAATTCACTGGGGAACAAAAGACATTGGACATGATTTACAAACAAGCGCCTCGTGAACTTTTGCAATTAATGTCACCACTAAACCCAATGCCCTCACAGTTGAGATATCTCCAGTATGTCTCAAGAAGAAATGTTGGCTCAGAATGGCCTCCTTTGGACAGAGCCCTTACATTGGACTGTATCATTATGAGATTCATTCCAAATATGGATGGAGAGGAAGGTTGTCGTCCTATATTTAGGATATATGGACAAGATCCTTTTATGGCTTCTGATCGGACGCCTAAGGTTTTGTTTTCAACTCCGAAGAAGAGCAAGCTTGTTAGGCACTACAAGCAGGTTGTTAAACTTTTTGCTCTTATCTATATGGATTGAATCCTCTTATTACTGTTGAATTTATTTTTATTATTCATATCTTCTGCAGGCAGATTGTGAGCTGGTGAAAATTGATATCCATTGTCATATCCAAGGTGATGTTGTTCTTGAGTGTATCATTTTGGAGAATGATTTGGAACGTGAAATAATGATGTTTCGAGTTATATTCAATACAGCCTTTATAAGATCAAACATTTTGATGCTCAACCGTGATGAAATTGACATCTTATGGAATGCTAAAGACCAATTTCCCAAGGACTTCAGAGCAGAGGTTTCCATATATCTTGCCATGTCCTCATTTTTATTTAGAAAGTATGACTATGGTAAATTCAATGTTTTATGACAACTAATAGTTTGCATTTGAATGAAGGTTCTTTTTTCTGAGATGGATACTGCTACTTCTTTAATCTCTATTGATTTGCCTGGCATCGAGGAGAAAGAAGGTCTTCCTATGGAAGCATTTGCAAAAGTTCAGGAGATATTTAGCAGTGTGGATTGGCTAGATCCAAAGACGGATGTAGCACTAAATGTGCTCCAACATATGTCAGGGTCAAATGTCCTTCAGGGTAAGTTAGACAGTGCATCTGCCCAAATTGCTGAATTAGGCAACACATTCCCGGAATCAACTCTTAAACAAGTTAAGGCCGAATCAAAGGCATCAGAAACTAAGACTGATAATCTCAATTCCACAAATCAAGGGAAACAATCCAGGCCCACATTGGAACCATCGTTAGATGCGAATCTTATCGGAAAAAAGATGGAAAGCCAAGAGCTGCAAAATATAAATTCAGTTGGGAAGAAGAGTGACACAATGGACAAAAGAACAACTAAAATGAAGACAGAAATGCAAGAATTGCAGATTGCTCTTCAGCGGCCCGCACAGCCTAAGATCATCTCTCAGAGAGTACCTCAAACTTCTTTTTCTTCTCCAGTTTCTTTTAGTAATTCCTTGCAAGGGTCACCTCTGCCTATATCAAGATATCACAGTGCGCCCTCTGCTCTCGGAATTACAGCTCTATTACATGATCATGCAACATCTAATAAGGAAGAAGAACTTACACATCCAGTGACTTCAGCACCTAGTTCAGCTTTACCTAAACTTGTAAAGCCTGATAATACACATATACCAACGCCTCCACCTTTGCCGTCATTATCTCCACCAACCTCGAAAGCCAGTCATCCTGATACTACAGTACAAGATATGTATAAGCCAGCATCAATTCCTTGTCCCTCACCTCCATCTACTTTATTGAAGGCATCTCCGTTTTCTACTATCAAGGACTCATCTCTTTCAATAGAGGCATCTCCATCTTCCTCAGTTAAGAATATAATTTCAACTCCTTCCCCACCACCTCCACGTCCTTATAGGGAATCCCCATCTCTTGTTAAGAATTCCACTTTCACTCCTTCCCCTACTCCACCTCCTTTTCCAGGAACATCTCCATCATCCAATCTTAAAAACTCATTTTCAGTTCCCACTCCACCTCCGCCTCCTCCTTTTTCAAGAACTCCATTAGTCACTACTAAGACTTCTTCAACTCCCCCGCCTCCTCCACCTCCTGCCTCAGTTTCTTGTCCAAATTCTTCCTTGCTGCCTTTGAGGAGCACAACAATCAAATCTGGGCCCCTGCACCCGCCTCCACCTCCTAATCCTCTAGAGACCAACTCAAGTTCCGCAACATCTTTAGCACCACCACCTCCCCCACCTCCAACTTCTGCATCAAGGGATTCTTTGTTTAAAAAGCAAGAAAATACTCCTCCTGTACCACCTCCTCCAGCTCCTCTAAAAAATTGTGTGCCAAAGGCTGGTACTGCCTCTCTACAATCTCATTCTGCTGTTGGTAACAGTAATGTGCCTTCAATTCCTGGACCACCTTCCACTATTCCGTTCAGTGTAAAAGGATGTGCCTCACGTGCAAGTCCTAGAAATCTTGCTCAGCCTAAAAAGACTAATCTGAAGCCATATCATTGGTTAAAACTAACAAGGGCCATGCAAGGGAGCCTCTGGGCTGAGGCTCAGAAAACTGATGAAGCTTCCAAGTAAGCCTTGATTGTAGAAGAAAGATAAACTCTTTGTAATTTAAGAGCATTTTATGGTTCTTATTCTGCTTTGCCTTTGTCAGGGCTCCAGAATTCGACATGTCAGAACTTGAGATTCTTTTCTCTGCAGCTGTGCCAAATTCGGATCATGGAAGCCCTGGTGGGAAGTCAAATCGACGGGCATCAGGACCTAAATCTGAAAAAGTTCAGCTGGTATTGTGACCCTTGCTTTTACTTTTAATTTGTCACTGGCAAGAGTTTTCATGGCCAACGACTCAAATAGGATAGGTCTTGTTTTCACTGAACTTTTCTTCAATGTCTTGTAAAAGTTTAAAGAATACTGGTGGGGATATGGCTTGCAAGAACATCCATCTTTCCTTTTACTGCTGTTCGGCATATGGAAAATCTTTTTATTGATGTGTTTGATGCATGCTGGCATTATATGAGGATATCTGGCGGTCATATTCTTTTCCCCTTTTCAAACAACTTTATAGATTTGCAAATTATAAATTGCGAACTTATTATTAATTTTTCATTTATTTAAGAAAAATTCTATTTATTTGTATGTTTTTTGCAGATTGAGCTAAGACGGGCGTATAATTGTGAAATCATGCTTTCTAAAGTGAAAGTCCCTCTGCCTGATTTGATGGTAAACTAATTCTAATGTATTTCCTCCATGATGCATTATGACACTTTGAGTTGAAGTATTCAGGCCCTTATATGAGTTTTCTTTATGCTTTGCATTCCATGCTTTCGCTTTTCCAGAGTTCAGTACTTGCCTTGGATGAGTCAGCACTAGATGTGGATCAAGTTGAGAACCTCATAAAGTTCTGCCCAACAAAGGAAGAGATGGACTTGCTTAAGGTACCACATTTTTTTTTTCCAACCCAGTTTTAATTCGTAGCTCTCCTCCATCAAAATGTGAGCCTTAGTGAGTTCCATTTGATTATTTAGTTCCCATCAGAGTGTCATAATGAAATTAATTTATTCTAAGTTCGTAGTTGTTCTTTTTTGGTCAGGGTTATAGTGGAGATAAGGAGAACTTGGGGAAGTGTGAACATGTAAGTTCCTTAAATTCACAATCTAGGATCTTTGCTGTTGCCAACATTACACTTGAAAGCGCAGATTGTTAAGTATATGAATGGTTAAACTTGCCATCATCCTTTTCAGCCCGGAAACTTTAATATTGGAGTGGAGACTACTCATAATCATTTATGTGTTATTGTCATCTAAATTGGATAGTTGGTTTTATGTTATTCTTTCTCTGTGCCTTACATTTTAATTAATTGGCGTATTCAAATCTATGACAGTTCTTCTTAGAATTGATGAAAGTGCCACGTGCTGAGGCCAAGCTAAGAGTTTTCTCGTTTAAGATACAATTTAGTTCCCAGGTCAGAGGACAATCTCTTTAATATATTCATTTCCAGGTACTTTTTTCTTGTCATCACATGTTTGCTCATTGTAATTCTCCTTTTCAGGTTTCTGACCTTAGAAATAATTTGAATATTGTCAATGCTGTAGCAGATGAGGCAAGTGCTTTTTTCTTTTTTCCCCTCTTTGTTTCTCCATGTTGTCCTTTTGATCACAATCATGTTTATATATACCTTTTTGATTGATGTGCCTATCAGATTAGAAATTCTGTTAAGTTGAAAAGGATCATGCAGACCATTCTTTCTCTTGGTAATGCCCTGAACCATGGAACTGCAAGAGGTGAGTGGATTATTGATCACGGTTTCATATTAGTGCAACATCATATTGTACGCTGTAGACATTTTTTTTTTCTGGTGCAGCGGTGAATAGCACTCAATCCTAGGAATGCATGCTATAGGGTTTTTTGATTTAGGCATTTAGCATAGGATGTAACAATGAATGGGAATGGCTACTTTTATGCAGGAGTTGAAGAGAAAGGTAAAACCAATTTGAATTATTCTGAGACAGGGCCTAGTTAAGCCATAATAATTTGCAGTATTCCATGGGAAATCCATTAGACAGGGCATTTTTTTTGTAGCAAATAGATTTCATGTACTTATCAATACATTTTAGTTGGGCTTGGACCCTGATTTCTAGTTGTGTCAAATGCATCTTTGACATACATGTATTATATATTTTCCACGTCGTTAGTCATTTATCGTTGAACCAATTAACTGCACGTTATGGTGTGGCCTTTCATCTAAGCTGCAAGTTACCAATATTTTACCAAAAGCTAAACTAAATATTGGCAGCTGCAGTTTGATGAGCCGTCCACATGAATTTCTTCACAGTAGTTAGTGGAGTTGCATTATGGATGTGGTACTGCAACTCACAAATTAACAGCTGGCAACCAGCATTGCATGCTCCAAATTCTTGTTTCCCCTTCCCCCATTTCCCTTTTGCAAGCAGCAGTTAGTTTATAAATTTATTTATGTAGGTTCTGCTATTGGGTTTCGACTGGATAGTCTGCTGAAGCTCACTGATACAAGAGCTCGGAACAATAAGATGACTCTCATGCATTATCTTTGTAAGGTAGAATCTCTTTATTGAGGTTATACTGGCACTTATATTTTTTTTAAAGTTTACCCTAGCACTTCCAATTTCAATTGAGGACGTTTCTTTCCTTTCTGTTTTTCCCATCATTAATGGAGGACAGTCAAGACAGATCAGCATTTTTATCGGATTCAGGTTAATGTAGAAGAAAGTTTTAAGAAACCTATTACATGTGCCCTTCTCATTTTTGTGCTTTTTTAATTGAGAAAGAGGATAATCTAAAATATTAAACATTGCTCTCGTTGGGTGTCAAACTGACTTGTATTTGTGTGAAGTAAAGAGATTTGAGCATCTTTAACAGTCTTCTTTTTCCCATAGTTCATCTATACCTCCGGTGATTATTTTCTTTTTTCGACAAGCTGTAGGTTCTTGCTGAAAAGCTGCCGGATCTCCTTGATTTTCCAAAAGATCTTGTGAGTTTGGAGGGTTCAACAAAGGTATTTTATCATAGGCTTGAACTAGTTTTTACTTTTTCCAGGAGACAATAAGTTACTCACACGTTTAGTATATATCTGGGCAAAAAAATTTATCATGAATGCAGATACAATTGAAATATTTGGCAGAGGAAATGCAAGCTATTAGTAAAGGACTAGAAAAGGTCGTACAGGAGTTGACTGCTTCAGAAAATGACGGTCCTGTCTCAGTAAATTTTTGCAAGGTACACTATACACACGCACATGGCATGATATCCTGCTGTCGATGACTAAATTAACTATATGTGATCTCAGTTATCCTTTTGGTTTCTAACATGTTTATCATTTATAATTTTCCAGACATTAAAGGAGTTCCTCACTCATGCTGAAGCTGAAGTGAGGTCTTTGGCTTCTCTTTATTCTAGTGTGGTATGAATGAGTTTTGATTGGAGGAGTTGGGTTTTCACTGCATTGTATCTTTATACGTAAAATCATTAGAATAAGTATTTTTAATTTGTTTTCAGGGAAGAAACGCAGATGCATTGACTCTTTATTTTGGGGAGGATCCAGCTCGTTGCCCATTTGAGCAAGGTATGTTGTGTAGAAAGTAAACCATAGTGAACACAACTGATCTGTATGTGTTTTAACTGATCATGTTACCAATTTCAACCCTTTGGATGTATGATATTTCTTCTTGCAGTTGTATCTACAATGCTCAACTTTGTGAGGATGTTCATCAAAGCGCATGATGAGAACCGCAAGCAGCTTGAATTTGAAAAGAAAAAGGCACGAAAGGAGGCGGATAATGAGAAGATGAAGTTGGGTATTTCCAAGAAGGAATCTCAACAACTGGTACAAACTCCTCTCAAGAGTGGGAATATCAAATAACAATGAAGTACTTCCATCAGAGTCTTTTAAGTGACCGGAACTGCTCTTCGATTGATTAGATTTATTTGCTTTATGAATGAAAACATGTAAACAAGATAAGAGAACAGTTAAAACTGGCAAGACTGAGGAAAACAAAAGTTTCTGCGGATGACAATGATAATATGATCCAATGATGCTACTTCTGGACACATACAGATGGGAGGGATCCACCTTAAGCGGTAAGTCTATTCTATCCCTTACGAAATTTCTTTCGTTATTGCACTTTTGAAGCTTTAGATCATGTTATTTATTCAGTGGTTGAATATGCTTTACTGTTTCTGAAGCAACAATGCAGGGGTTTGGAAGCTTTCTTGGATAATGGTAACCGACTTATAAGGTGCCTTTTCCCATTTCATGACCATCTGTAATAAGCAATTTTTTTTTTTTTTTTAAATTTTTCCCATTTCACATGATAAGTTTATTTTTTGTTACATGGTTTCTTCTGTAATCTGTATATCCTTGTAAGTTTTAGGGATCTAAATGGTATATCTAAATGGTATATATATATATGTTTGCCAATCCATATCCTCATAAGTTTTAGGGATCTAAATGGTATATATATATATATGGTTGCCAATCCAGCGGGAGGTTTTTTTTTTTTTTTTTTTTTTGGTACCTATGTATAAAAAAAACTGTTAAATTATATATCTATATTTTTTTAGGGATCTACATATATGTATGTATATATATATATATATATATCTCCAATTTGGTGAAGTTGATTGTGCCTAGTTTACATAAAAACTGTTCAACGCTACTAATCAAAATTATAAACGTAGCTTCCTAGAATCTCAACCTCAAACAAAACTGTGAGACTGACATGTGGGCCTTTGCTTTGTTTCGTGGGATGTCAAGGCATCGGTTTGAACTTCGAAACAGCTTTATTAAAATGCGCATAAATATGGATGAGATACCGGACTTTATAGTCTATATTATTAATCTATTAATTATTATTATGAGTATTCGTGAAATTTATCTAGTAAATGGCTGCTCGGCCCCGTTTTACTAATATAATTTGCATCCCACGACAAGTTATGCTTTCCGACGTAACATAAATGAGATCTTTCTTATGTGTTGCAAAGGTCTTAGGCATTTGTTGTGATAGTTTATTCTACTTTTTATATAGAAAGGGAGGAATCCCTATATAAAAAATAGAAAATTGCAATTACTTACATAGTTATGTTAATCGTATAAAGAGAAGTTAAAGATAATATTATATGGTTAGTTTACTCTAAAAGAGGTAAGCATATCAATAGGATTTTACTTCTATTTGTTCTTTCATTAAAATTAGGATAACAAAGAAAAAAATAAGTTTCAGTAAGACTAGAAGATTACTTCAATTCGCGTGCTTTCATCAATCTCTTCCAAGGAAGGCTATTTACTATTGGCTTCTTTAGTAAGAGATTCTAATGTTCAAATATTCTTTTAATACTTTATCCAAGTAGGCTCAAAACCTCCTTTTAGGACTGAAAACTGGTTTCTGAAAAATTATGCCAAACAGGCATGGTACTCATTTAACATGATGTCAATCGGTTAAGCACAAAGATGACTAACTGTCAATAATCAACCATAAAACCGGTAGTGATTCGAAATAGTTTCTCATTCGGAGCGTCTCATTTGCCAAAGTTGTTTGTCTCGGATTATTTCGAGTGGTTGAATCATCCGGAATTTGGGCTGGAAATCGATCTTTATAAAGTTTAAAAGTTCAAATATTTATTTACTTATTTTGGGAGAAAAGTTTAAACGTCAGTTTGTACGCAAAAGCATGATTTGACCGGAATATTTACGACTTAATAAAGATTTAATAACGAGCTTCTGTGAATTGTGAATCGCATAATTACATGCTTTCATTCAAAAAGACAAATTAGTTAGCACCAACTACTTCCATGGCCTGTGCAGGCAGGCTGCAATTAAGGCGCAAAATTGGAATTAAAATAAACAAGCAGAAACAGAATTTATAAGAGGCTGAATTTCTTTTTTCTTTTTTTCCAAAAGGGTTAGACATTAAAGAGAGCAAATTGAACATTAATTCACAGTCAAAACCAAAATGGAACATCATATATCATTATATAAAGGATTACATTAGAATATATATATATATATATTCCAGTGGTAATAAGATCGCTGTGTTTGATCATACTCAATCCTGAATGGAGCTCTAAAGCGTGCATGCATGTAGTGTTGAACTACAACACGAGCAAAAAACCCATAATATATATATATATATATATATGTAAGCTACTGGTTATCTTGGTCCTTCACATGAACGTACTCAAGTTAAGGAAGCTACATAGATATTATTGCACTCCTATGTATACACATAATCGGTTCAAGGAGTAGGATTGTGATGATGATCTTGATCTGCAATGGAAAGTGCAACTGCGGCTGCTAAAGCTACCGTGAAATTGCGATCTTTAGTCAAAAAAGCTACATATTCTTCAATGGCGTGATTGTTGGTTAATCTCCTCAAAATATCGCTGTGATGATCTCTAACATTATTAATGTCATTACTATCAATACTGTTTTGATTGATCCCCGGGGAAAGAGAGAGATCGAGGGTGATTGAATCAGATTGAGATATTGGACTAGCTCTAGTGGTACTTGTAGAACTATTAGTAGTTGTGCTAGTGTCCCTGGTTTGATGATGATCGTCAGCTGGTAAGAAATTAGAACTACTAGACAATATTAACGGAGAACCTTCCAATAATACCCTCATACGATCATCGTCTATACCATGATCATGATTATCTGCTGGTGATGAAGATGAAAGGTAGTGTCTGGTAATACTTGAATTACCACGTCCGCCACCGTATAATTCGTGGTTGTGTTTTCCTTCGTAAGTTGTCACAAGAATAGACTTGTTCTCCATACTTCTTTGCACCTAAATTGATGATCACAATATTAATGATCATAGCGATCAACAAATTATTAATTTAATGCAATATTATGATTGGTATAGTTAATTATTACTATTCATTTTATTAGTTTCGTTTACAAAACTAAATCATATATAATTGACTTTCAATTTAAGGTCTATATATAAATATATATATATATACACACACACAAACATACCTTCTTCTTGACTGGGCATCCAGGAGCCGTGGAACACCTAAAATAAGCTCGAGGGAAGGGGTTGTCCTTGGTAACCTTCTGCCCATATTTCCTCCATTGATACCCATCTTTCACCGTCTAATTAAATTAAGATCAAAATTATTAACACTCACAAATTATAATACAAATAGAATACCATATATCTATCAACAATTTTTAATTGATCAGTACAAAGGAGAGTTATATATATGGGCACTAATTTAGGAGGTATTGTTTTGTAGGTATTATTTTATTTTTATCTATTTATCGATATTGTTTTATTCAATTAAAGTTCATCATACACGTGTCAAAAAGTAAAAAAAAAGAAAATTAAAATTTAAATAATGTATATTTATTATTTTTGTTTGATTTAACTACTCAAATTATAAATATAGATAGGTAGAAAAAAAATAACAACTGAATTATATAGCCCTATATATATATATATATGGTACTCGCTGTCTCCAAGTTAAACCTAACTGGTTATGTTAAGATACAAGTTCAAATGAAATTAATGATCCGTAACCCTTAATTAAAAAAGGAAAAATAATTAATTTGGAATATTACTTACGAGGTTCTTGTCTTTAGACTCTTTACATGAGTTCTGATCATCTGTTTTGAGGAAGAACTGGGACATGGTCTTATTATTGGGTAGAGGAAACTGATGATCATGATCATCAGTCCTTGCTCTCTTGTTAACATCTAGGCTTGATCTCTTTTGGAGATATTGGGCTTCAAGTATTTTGCATTTGTTGCTCGTTACTTCAAGCATGAATCTCAATCTTTCGTTCTCTTTTCTCAAACTTTCCAAGTCTGCTTGAAGTGATTCCACCTGATCAAGATCATATAAATTAATACATAGATAATCATATTAATCACTGTTAATTAGTATTGAATATCATTATATGTTAATCACCCGTTTATGTCTGCTGGTCTGATATAGTATATATAGAGACGGCTTTCTGGCCCGAAGGTAGGCTAATAATTCATTCAATTGAAATCACGTAGTTATAATTTAATCTAAAACTTTAGAAGTAGAAAAGAATGCATGGATACACGTATACATACATATATATATATATATATATATATACACACACACATATGGAAAGGAAAGTTGTTTAAAATAGTACCTTGTTCTGGAAAGAAGTGTGAGAATCCATGACTGAAACGATCTTAAGATATGTAGATAAGTAGACTAGCTAGCTAGCGATATGGACTATATCTATATATAATATCTATCAAATATATTAATTAATTATCTAGCTAGAGTGGAAATCATAATATGAGAAGAAGAAGTCATTATTTATATATGCAGAATTATGTAAAGTGGTACAGGGAAATTCCACATGACCAGCATATATATTCAAGGAACGTTCATATGGGAATATTTAAAATATTCGAATAAAATGTTAATAGTAGGGACAACTGGACAAGTGTGGGTTTGTGGCTGCTAGCTGATCCGTTGTCGATCGAGTCAGCTCAGTTGATCTCTTTTTTCTTTCTAATTAAATAGGAGGTGGGTTTGGCCACAGTTTTGAGAAACGTTGAAATCAAATCCATGTGTTTGGAAAATTGAGTGTTCCACTGGTGGCATTCATGGACCAATTATGGACCCTTTTGAATCGTATATATGGAAATGGACAAAATCACACGTATGCAACATTACATCACAGGAGATAGCGTAAGCCTTATTTTTTTGCTATAGCTAAGCTAATTAGTTTCATATATTTGTTAACTTTACATCTGGTAATTAGTGGGTCGGTCCAACGTGTTTGATCATCCGAGAGGTCCAAACAAAAGTCGAAGACTTGGGTCTTAGCTAGTTTCATGGTTCAGTTCAGATTCTATAGCCACTTCCACTTACTTATTGATGTTGGTTTTTGCTTCATGTAATTGTGTCATATCATTAACACCAAAAGCTAGCTTCCGCCAATCCACACACCGTTAAATAGATATCATATCGCAGAAAACAAATATTAGCTTTCACATTAGACATTAATGAGTACTACAAATTAATATTTGCCACGGCGGATGATAAGTCTTTTTAGAAAGAAAAAGTAGTACTAATTTAATCCTTTGAGGGATAAAATTTGGCTAGTTTACGGCTGTAGAAAGACCATAGAAAGTTATAAACTCGTTCTTTGAAAAAGTGAATATACTGGAGAAGTACTCCGGTGCAAGTCGAACTACGAATATTCGTCCAAACAAAAAAAGTCAATCTACGGATAAGATCATATTAAAAAAGTATGCATAAATAAATCTTTAAAAGAAAAGAGGGTAGAAAAGTTATCTCATGAGTCATTGTCAGTGGGCCAACAGGAGAATAAGAATCAGACCAAATTTGAAAACAGGCCACCCGTAGCAATTGCTTTATTATCTAACGGATGACATTACAAAATCTAATGCAATATATATTACGAGTTAATGATATTAATAACATCTAAATTATATATATTTTCCAATTTATTATTTGAATTTTCAACTTATAGTATTTATTGTGTGATCTTATTATTGATCAATACCAGAAAAAGAAAGTCAATGACTGTGAGGTGAATGTGCCAGGTTACACATTAGTATAACTAATAATGAGACCTGCTCCGAATAGATAACATACAATTTGAATCGATAATAAAAGTAAACTAGATCAAACTTTAAATAGGTAAATTGTAAAGAAAGAGAAATAAAATTCTGAGTAGAAATTAAATAATCTATTTATTAGTTATTACCCAATTTTGTATTATCAAAATTGTATTTTTTATGTACTTTCCTATTTTTACAATTGAGTAATATTGAGCCACTATCACTTATATAAAAGGAGTTCAATCTCATTATATTTCATCTCACAATCACTTCACTGTCACCATGAGACTTAGAGAAACTCTTGTAATTATCCAGAAAATAGTGAAGAATAGTAGATATAGGCTCATTTTTTTTAAGACTGAGCTACAATCAAATTCTTGTCTCGTTATTTATTTTGCTTTATCAACCTTTTCGCATATAAGCCATATCTTGCAATTTCCTAAATTTATTGTTAACAAAACTTCCATCAACAATTGGTGCTAGAAGGAAGGCAGCTCACAAAAAGTACGTTAATTTCGTCTATTCAACAATGGCAAGCACTAGAAACACTATCAAAAATGTTGGAATTAGCCAAAATCAACCTCAAAGGGCTACTGTAGCATAGGTCGATCTTGCTCAAAATCAACTAGCACTAACTGCACCTGAAGATAATGTACTTTAGAGACAAGATTGTATGGAGGATGCTCTTGCAAACCTTTAGCAAGTCACCTGTCAGATCAATGATTCCTTGAGGTGACTTACTGAAGGGTAGATGGTCATACCACCATAATAGGAACTCCCCTAAGATCGTCCTGCCTAACGGCCTAAGAGAGGAATTAAAATTCAAGAAGTGAGAAATTATGACTAGCCTAGAACCTAGTAAGAGCGCCATGCAGATCACACTTCTAATAGAAAAGACAAGGTCATAGATTTACCATAGAAGTCTAGCACTGGAAGCTCTAGTATAGATCGTGATCTTGGACAACCCTCTCAGAGAACTACAACTAACCATGATCATCTAAATAACGATCAGAATCTTCAATCGAGAAGCATTTTTGAGAGGATAAGCAGGGAGCCAAGGCTGAACTCTGCTGACCTGAGATAACACTTAGAACAATAACGTCAAAGAGGTAGTCATGAGTGATCCATGTCGTATAATAACAATCGATCCCCATCACATCAAACTATTTTGGTAGAGTGTTCCTAAAAGTCGTTGCAGACCCAACCGAATCAACTTAGCTTGCGTTGTGATAATAGCGACCAAAGACCACCCCTTCCACCAGTAAGAGATAATACCCTTCCTCCTATTATTGAAGTTCATAACCTGAAGATCAAATTAGATGTATTTGCAAGATGGGATGATGAGCCCATAGATGGATATCATCATTCGCTATTTAATGAAGAAATTCGAGCTATTGTACTTTTTACTTGATTCAGACTTCCCACTATAAATACTTTTGATAGGAAGGCTAATTTGTAGACCCATGTAGTTCACTTCAATGAATTAATGGAGCTGCACCAACTTGATAACCTCGCACATTATAGATATTTTACTGTAACCCTCACAGGTGCAGCGAAGAAATGGTTCAGAGGACTTCAAGCTGGTTCAAACTCATCATTGTAACAACTCTAGACCATATTCTTGAGACAATTTCAAGTTGCAAAGAATTTTATTAGTTCCATTTATTAGTCTGTCTACCATTTGACAAAGTCCAGAGGAATCTCTACAGTTATACCTTAACCATTTTACTTCAGAGTTGGCGAAAGTCAACAACGTACCTGAATGTAGAGTCTTGACTTTAATGATGGTAGGAGTCCGACCAGAGACTTAACTATAGGAAGAGTTACTAGAGTAGGAATATAGAACTCTTGAGGACTTCTATCGAAGAGTTAGTCGGCATCTAATAGTGGAATTTTCTCGAGAAAATTTTCATAAAATGAAGAAGAAAGAAGGAAAAAACACAACCAAAGATGCGACCACAACAACCAACAATAGTAAAAATAATAAGAAGTCAAAAAATTAGAAAAATAAGCAATCAACTAAAAAGCAACTTGAGCCAAAAAAGCAAGAGATTCTAAGAGTTCTCTTGTGATTTAATAATTATATCGAGCTAAGTGAACCTATAGATCATATTTATGCAGTCACAAATCAATAGGAGCAATATCGGAGACTAGAACCAATAAAACGAGATAGGGAAAAATATGATCCCAATAAGTTTTATCGATATCATAATGATATTGGACATAACACTAACAATTGTTATGATCTAAAAGACGAAATTGAGAGGCTAATTCGAGAAGGGAGGTTATGGCAATATTCAAGATAGAATGATAAAGTGAGAGAAAAAAAACCAACAGTGACCTTCAGAAGGAAAGATATGTTTGGAGGTATGTTACAACAACTATCTTTAGAGATTCGCACGTAGGTGAAGATTCAAGAAGGGCATGTGATAGATATGTACGAGAAGCTCGATTGCAACCATTGACTAATGTGATGCACCTCGAGTAATGTTTGCAGAAGCTTCAGCAAGTACCAAACATGGACATTACTTTCACAGAGCAGGATGTAAGGGAGGTCTATTACTCATATAATGATGCACTCGTTATAAAAATCAACTGTGGCAGCACACAATTGTGGTGAGTATTAGTTAATAATGGGAGTATTGTCAATATCTTGTACTATGATATATTCAAGAAGATAGGGATGAATGATAGCGATTTGAAACCCACGGTCACTCCACTCTATAGATTTATAGGTAATAGCATAATGCCAAAGGGCATGATTGAGTTGATAGTAAACATTAGAAGCTATACAAGAGTTTCAACAGTGATGACCCAATTTTTAGTAGTAGATTTCCCTTCAACATTCAATGTTATGTTAGAAAGGTCGACTCTGAGGGAACTATGAGCTGTTACCTTAACTTATTATCTCACCATGAGGTTCCCAACTCAACACAGATTAGACGAGGTGTGAGATAACTAATATAATACACGGTCTTGTTATAATAATTTTCTGAAGCTCGCAATGAGAGAAATGATACCTCGTACAATGATGGTCCAGCAACAGAAAGAAATGTCAAGCAAAACATCAATCGAAGATCTCAACCCACGAGAGATCGATAAAGAGGCCAAAATCAGACCAATTAAAGACTTGGAAGATTTGTCAATCGATGATTCTTTGAAGGTGTTAAAAATCGGAGTAAAGCTTCAAGATGTTGGTTAGAATGTGCAACTATTAAATCACATACTCCCGTAAAAATGCACACGGCCACAAGTAATATAGATATGGAAGTAGAGTGTTGAACCCATAGGGATTGATTTCTAATTCAATGCTAAATATCAAAATTATCTCAACTCCAACTTTATCTAAACAAACAATATATAGATTTTGAAGAAATAAAACCAAGGAAACTAAACTATCATGCAAAATAAATGAAAGTAAGCAATAAGAAAAATGTATAGATTTACTAATTCCCCAACCATTGTTTAAATGCACAATATCCTAATTCCTCTTTTACATTAATTAATCCATTAGAGTTGTCAATCGAGAATTCGAATATATTTACAAACTCTTTCTCAAGACATAAGTAAAAATATCTAGACAAGTTAATATGTTACTCCTAACATAAATTGACTAGATTCATTAAGTTTAGTTATTCTCACACAAAGGTTGCACAAGTCACATAGGTGTATTCCTTTCCTATAACTTACCCTAAACTAGGTAATCTTATGTTGTTCTACCTATGTCTAAACCTAAATCCCCCTTCTCATATTCATAAAGGTTTCACTCAATAATTTATTTAGTGATCAATTAAATAGAGGCAATAAGCACAAGATAAAACAAATAACTCAATAAAGGATTTAATTAATATAATAGGAGAGAAATAAACAAACAAAATATTCAAGGTTTTTAAAACTAGATAAAGAAATATTTAGTTCATAATATAAATTGAGAACAATAACATTTTTATAGAATGAATTCAAGAAATATAAAATCTTAAAGAGAAAAGAGTTTTAGAATTCCTCCTCTTTGAAGAGCTTGAAGGTATTAATAGAAATTGTTAATCTCCTCCTCCAAGCTTAGTTCTTGCTCTCTTGATTCCTCTCTTAAATATTTGCTCTCAATAATATCACTCTCTAAATATGAAAAATACAAAGAAAAACTCATAAGAAAATGAAAAAGAGATGCTATGAACAAAGAATGGTGTTGATGTTGTGGATGAGATCAAGAAATGGAGGCTCGAAGTCTATTTTCTTCTTCTTTTTCTCCTTCTATGGCTTCCTCCCTCACTTTCTCTCTATCCCAACATACCTCTTTTAACCCCAAAGATAGGGTTTTAAAGAGGTGGCTCATATAAACCTAAAGCAGGCTGAATCTAGACCTTTAGATCATCAAAAAATTGATCTCAACCGTCAATTATTGACTTAGGATATAATGGGTGGCTCTGCGGCGCTATTATTATTACTACGGCACCAAAAAATCCTAAGACTTGGCACTGTAGCACCACTTTTTGGTGCCCCAATGCCACGTTTTTGTTGGTTTGGCGCCTCAGCTTCACATGTGTGCTATTTCTTTATTTTAGTTCCGATTTGCCTAATTTTCGTTGTGTTACAGTTTTATCAGATTCAGCTTCAATCTAATTGTTTGAAAAACCTATTTGTGAGTCACAAATTCACCTTAATTCATATAAAACACCTTTTTTTTTATTCTCCTATCAATATAAATAAACAAAACATCAAAACAATAAGAAAAACACTTGAAACAACTTAATATAAATAAGAACATAGTAAAACTTAAAGCAAATTAATACTAGATAACTCTAATATACACTCTATGATATATATTACTTACCATAAGACCACATACTTGAGTTCCATTTTAGTATCATGATATTTAGATCACTAGCAAGTTGCTGCAGTGCTAGGTAAGAGACCTAGGTAGTGTCAGGGTATTGGGTACCTTTATTACAGAGGTATTACATAGCCGTGATGGGAGAATAAGAGCTCATTCATACACTTGGTTGACTTATGATATGTACAACATTGTGACTTTGATTTTGGTTTTGAATACATGATTACTCTTGATCTTGATTTTTATAAAACTTGTTTTATAAATGGATTTTGGGAAAGTACTAACCATGCAGGTTTTAAAAGTTGCATTCATACCAAAAAGGTAATAGAATTCCTACTGAGCATATGAATGTTCACTCTCATTACCTTTCCCCCTCTCAGGTGGTGTGCAGTGTGAATTGGGTCACTCTAGAGCAGAGTGACAAGGAGAGAAATATTGTTACTAGTTTAATAGTTGGTAACTACTTAGTAACTCTTATTTTGGATTTGTAATAACATTTAAGGCTCAAACTTTGGATTTAGCCTATATTATCTATTATGCCTACTTGTGATGATGATGGTGATCTATATGTATGTTTATGAATATTATTAATAGTTTATATCTAGTAGTGAACATAAACTGTGGGAACTTATAATTTAGATTAATTTTACAAACTTTTATAAAAGCTGTTGTTTTTGAAACTAGTTATCGTTTTTTTGAAAAAGAAATTTCTAAAACTTTCTAAAATAAGTTATGAATTTCCACTTGTAAAACTCTTCTTTTGCCACTAGCTTAGAGTTTGAGTCGTGTGACAACTCTATGAAAATAGAGTTAATTATGCTATTTTATTTATTAAAATGTGTATCCTAGAGTAATTTTAATTTAGATTTTAAGTAATTTAAGTTGTTTTATTTTATTTTGGTTTAGATTTAGTTTTATTGAATTTTATGTTATTTTATTAGGATTAGGTGTTTTAATTTAATTAGTTTAAGTTAATTTAATTTGAAATATATATATATATATATTAAATTTAGGTTTTTGATTTAATTTAATTTTGATTTGACTTAGATTAAATAGAAAAGAAGAAAAAAAAAGGAAATTTGGATTAAAGCTTAGCCGTTAGATCAATCGGATTAACGGTCTTGATTGGAGAGTGCACTTCATGCACAGATGCTGAGAGTGGGGAAGGCAACATAGAGGACAGCCGAGGCCCATGCGTAAGAAAGTGATGGAGGATAGCTTTTGTGTCTAATCTGGTGCTTCTCAGCCATGGTACAATTGGGTTTTGTTCCAACGAAAAAATGCCACATCACCTAGTCAAAGTCAGAGTTCTCTTCAGCCAATCATAGCCCCAGAATGTGCCAAGCTCACGAAAATGTGCTGTATCGGATAATTGCCAAAGTATTAGATTTTGAATAGAAACGTGAAGAGAAAGAGAGTAAATGGGAAAGAGACACATCACACAACCAATCAGAATTGAATATTGGAATCCTTGTACAACTTAAACACTCTCTTACTTCAGCTATAAAAGGGCTACGGGACTAAAGGGAAAAAACACCATTTTAAAGAGAGAAACACAATAGTCCAGAGAGAGAAAGAGTTTAACAGAGAGAGCAATTGAAGGCCAAATTGGAAGAGGAGGCTTGCAATTATTCTCAATCATTCCCCACTCTGCTTAACCTTTATTTGTTTTTATTTTTTAGTTTTTCATTATGTTGCAAATTTTTATTTTTAGTTTTGTTATTTTAGTTATGAACTAAATTTATTTTCTAGGATTACGATGGGATCTCTATATGTAGTTTGAATTATGATGTTACCTTTTTGATTTTTCAATTTTAATTTACGAATTGTTTATTCTATCTTGTTCTTAATGCTTTTGAGTGCTTAATCACCACTTGAATTGATATTAGTAATTTGTATGAACTTGGAAAAGGAATTTCAAATTTAGACATAGATAGAATAACACATGATCATGTTTAGATGAGTTTATGTAGGATAGAAATATACCTACATAACATGTGCAATCATTAAAAGACCTTAATCTTAATGAATCTTTTCTCAATCTAATTCACATAGGAATATAGTGAGTTAATTAGAGAAGATATTTCTACAAGACTATCGGAAGAGGCTTGTAGATATACTAGAGTTCTTGATTGGCAATTCGGGTTAGATAGTAATTCAAAGAGGGTAATTAGTAATTTAAGCATACGTAGAGTGAAAATTGTAATCCTAGGTTTATTTTCATTGGTGATTTACTAAATTATTTACATTCTTTAGTTTTGTTTTATTTATTTTCTTATTTTCTTTTAGTTTAAATTTTTAGTCATAGAATTTTTAAATTGATTATTTGGATAAATTGATAACTAGTGTAGGTTAGTACTTAACAAGTTATAGCAATTTCTCTGTGGGAACGACATCTTTGTTCATCACTTTATTACTTGTTCGATACGTGCGCTTGCGTATAGAAATTCATAACAAGTTTTTGGCGCCGTTGCCGGGGAAATTGTTTTATAATTTTTTGTTAATACTAATATCGATTAGTTGAGATTTAATTCAAACTTTTATTTTATTTTATTATTATTATTATTTTATTTATTTTTATTTATTTATTTTTTATAATCTGAGGTACTCTTTAGTAGTACATGAGATGTACGAGAAGTTGTGAGCTTTTGCCATTAGATCCTAAAATTGAAAGAACGCTAAGGGAGATTCGAAGAGCGAAAAATCGACAAGTAAATCTTCCAGCACTAATGGGTGACCAAGACGAGACAAAGCCTCTACGTGATTATGTTGTCCCATTGATTGATGGATTGAATTCAAGTATTCGAAAACCTGCCATTAATGCTAATAACTTCGAGCTGAAGCCCGTTATTTTTCAAATGATCCAGAGCTCAGTCCAATTTGGAGGATTACCTAGTGATGATCCGAAGCAGCACATTGTGAATTTTCTAGAAATTTGCAATACTTTCAAGCACAATGGAGCTTCTGATGATGCAATCAGGTTGCGGCTTTTCCCTTTCTCTCTATGGGATAAAGCTAAGAGCTGGTTGAACTCCTTACCAGCTGGGTCAATCACTACATAGGATGGTTTGGCACAGAAGTTTCTGGCAAAATTTTTTCCACCAACAAAGACAGCCAAGTTGTGCAATGATATCACCTCCTTCGTCCAATTCGACAATGAATCACTGTATAAGGCTTAGGAGCGGTACAAAGACATGTTAAGAAGATGCCTACATCATGGAATCCCGAAGTGGTTATTAGTTCAAACGTTCTATAATGGCCTGATGGGACACTTAAGATCAATAGTTGATGCAGCAGCTAGAGGTGCCTTGATGGGGAAATCGACTGAAGAAGCATATGACCTATTGGAGGAGATGGTAGCCAATAACTACCAGTGGCCGTCAAAAAGAATGAATCCAAAGAGGGCAGCCATCATAAATGAATTGGAGACTATGGCATCCTTAGCAACACAAGTTAATGCTTTATCCAAAAAGATTGACTCGATGGGAATTTAGGCAACACATAGGCCATATACAGTTTGTGAGAGTTGCGGTGACAATCATTTGATTGGCTAATGTCCCCTTACTATTGAATCAGCATAGTATATTAACAACTTCAATCGGCAACAGAATAATCCTTACTCTAATTTCTACAACCCAGGATGGAAAAATCACCCTAATTTTTCTTGGAATAACACCAACAACCAAGGGTCCACTTCAGCTGGATGTTCTATGCCTCCACCTGGATTTGCACAACAAGCCCTGCCACCACAACAAGAGAAAAAGCCATCACTTGAGGAGATGTTTATGCAGTACATGGCCAAGAATGATGTAATTCTTCAAAACCAAGCTGCCATATTGAGATCTTTTGAGACACAATTGGGTCAATTAGCCAATGCTGATAATAACCGTCCTCAAGGAACACTGCCAGGGAATACTGAGGTGAATCCAAATAGAGAAAACAAAGAGCAGTTCAAAGTAATCACCTTGAGAAGTGGTAAAGAAGTAGGAACCTGTTGGGACTGAGGGTGAGAATATTGAAGAGAAACTGCATGAGGAGAGCTTACCAAAAGCAACATCTAAGCCTGAGATGACTCCCTATAAACCATCGCCACCATTCCCACAGAGATTTCAGAAGAAGAAACTTGACCAGTAGTTCTCAAGGTTTTTGGAGATATTTGAAGAAACTTTTGTGGCTAAGTGTATACCTTGTCAGCAAGTCAAGATAGAACACCAGAGGCTAGCTAGACTACTTCATCCGTTACCTATCCCGGAGTAGAAATGAGATAAATCACCATGGATTTGATAACAGGTCTACCAAGGACTCGAAGAAAAAATGACACTATTTGGGTGATAGTTGATTGGATGACAAAAACTGCCTACTTTATACCAATTAGGATTGACTTTTCACTCACACAATTGAGTCGTCTTTATATAGATACATTGTTCGCTTATATGGGGTAGTGTCGAATATAGTTTCTGATTGAGATTCAAGATTTACATCCAAATTCTAAAGAGCTTTGCAAAGAGCTTTAAGAATAGAACTAAATCTTAGTACTGCTCATTATCCTCAAATAGATGACAAATTTGAGAGGACTATATAGATTCTAGAGGACATGTTCGCTCATGTATATTGGATTTTGGTGGAAGCTGGGATGATCACCTGTAATTGGTGGAGTCTATTTATAGTAACAGCTACCAAACTAGTTTTAGCATAGTTGCATATGAAGTACATATAGAAGATCATGTTGATCACCCTTGTGTTGGGCTGATATAGAGAAGCATATTACTCTTAGACCAGAGCTAGTATAAGAGACTACTGAGAGGGTTAACATGAGTATAGAGAGACTCAAAGTTGTTCAGAGTCGCCAGAAAAGCTATGCAGACCGTACAAGACACGAGGTAGAGTTTGATGTTTGTGATAGGTATTCTTGAAAGTTAAGCCAATGTGTGGAGTCACGAGGTTTGGAATTAAAGGGAAATTAGCTCCAAGGTATATTAGACATTTTAAGATTACTGATAGAATTGGGCCTGTTGCTTATCGTCTGGATCTACCACCATAATTAGGCTGAGTACACAATGTATTCTATGTTTCAATGCTTAGGAAGTATATACCTGACCCATCTTATATTATCTAGTACATTGAAGAGCCCATCTAAAAGAATGTAACTTATGAGGAGCAACCAACTTGAATACTAGGAAGAGAGCTCAAGGTGCATCGTAACAAAGAGATTCTGCTTGTCAAGGTTCTTTGGGAACACCACAAGAAAGAATAAGCCACTTGAGAACTCAAGACCGAGATGTATAAAAAATATCCTCATTTGTTTAACTTTCAACTTAAGGTTGTACTCTAATTTATACCTTGTAATCTGAATTTAGGACAAAATTCTCTTGAAAAGGGGAGAATGTGAAATCCTTGATTTTTAATTAAGGGTATTGTGGTCTTTTCATAAATTGAAGGAAAAAAAATTAAATTACATAAATTGGCAGATTATTAAGTTAAATTTAGATTTAGGTCAAAGTGGAAGAATTTGATAAAGTTGGGGTCAATTTTGAAATTTTTAAAGACAAACTTGAAGAGAAAATTGGGCTAGGGGATAAAATACAAATCTGGGAAACCTTTTTCTCCATTTTCAGATCTACCACACGTCAATAAATCTTTAATTTTCCCTAGATCCCTAAAATTTCCCCCACTTTTTCTCACCCTCTCTCTTCTTGTTCTTTCCATCACACCTCCACTGCGTAGTGTTGGAAACAAGTCACTGGCATCGACCTATGCCCCGATCCTGGCCAAAAGTCACGCGGCCAGCCTTGGAGAGGAAGCGTGCGAAGACATGCACGAGCTACAGCATTCTGCAGCCAATCTTTTTTTTTTATTTTATTTTATTTTATTTTTTTTTTTATTTTACACGAATTGGCTTGCAAATCCAGTTTTAGTAAAGAAACTATGGGAACTAGTTGTCAGAGCAGAATTTTCTAAAATAAATTATAAATTTCCACTTATGAAACTCCTCTTTTGCCACTATTCTGGGGTTTAGATCATGACAAATTCGACATCAATTTTTGACCTTATTCTATAATTAAAGGTCAAGCTTACGCAGATTTCATTGTAAAGTTCACTTACGATATCGATCTTCTCACTGAAGTAATTAAAAAATATACGATGGATTTTACAAAATTGTAGAAACTCTATATAGATGGGTTGTCAAATGAGAATAGTGCTAGTGTGGGTTTTATGTTAATTAGCCCAGAGGGGCATAATGTCTATTGTGCACTTTACTTTGATTTCTAACATCAAACAATGAAGTAGAATACGAGGCACTTATAGCTGGTCTTAAGCTCGTACGAGAAATAAAAGTTGAGATGATTGAAGTATTTATTGATCCTTAACTGGTCATTTGTCAAGTAATAGGAGACTATCAAGCCAGAGGGGGAAAGATGCTTACTTATCTATAAGAAGTGCGAAGACTTCTTTCGACGTCTACTGCTTATAGCATTAAGTTGCTTCCTCGCACTAAAAATACCCAGGCAGATGCTATAGCCAAACTAGCCTCGACAAAAGATGCAGAATTACTAAAGGTAGTTCCTATCGAATTCCTTGCAAAGCTAAGTATTGAAGTAAAGCCTCAAATAACCATGCCAATTGATCAGAAACCTTCATGCATAGATCTTTTAATAAAGTATTTACAAGATGGCGACCCTTCCAAAAATAAGAGGATGCAGAGTGACTTCAAATGAAGGCAGCTTGCTATATCGTCTATGACGGGCAACTCCATCGTAGAATTTTTAGCTCACCATTGTTGTTATATATTGATGAAGAAAGAGCACTCTACATGATGAGAGAGATGTATAATGGGATATATAGAAATCATTATGGGAGACAGGCACTTGCAAACAAAGCTCTCAAACAATGATATTTCTGGCATATTATAAAGAAGGATATTATGGAATTTTCCCGAAAATGCGATATATGTCAGCGATTTGCAACTATTCCTAGATTGTCTCATGTTCCTTTTATTTCAATGATTAGTCCATGGCCATTTGCAGTATAGAAAATTGATATTATTGGGATGCTTCTATTGGCATGAGGTGAATTGAAGTATGCGATATTCACAGTCGATTATTTCACCAAGTGGATAGAAGATAAAGGCTTAAATACTATTTCTGCATAGAAAATGATAGATTTTGTTTACAAATCTATCATCTATTGATATGATATATCACACACAATAGTTTCTGATAATGGGAAACAATTCAATTACGATGAGTTTTGTAACTTTTACGATAACTTGGGCATCAAGAAAAGCTTCTTAGCTGTTATTTACCCATAAGCTAATGGTCAGCTTGAAGCTATAAATAAGGTACTAAAATAGAACTTAAAGACGAAATTGGAAGGCTACAAAGAATCTTGGCCGGAAATGATTCCTAAAGTATTATGGGCTTATCTCATCACTCAACCTACTACCATTGGAGAGAGTCCATTTTCTTTGGCTTATGGATATAAAGTAATGGTGCCAGGTGAAATTGATGCAAGTTCATTGCAAAGATCTAGTTATGAGCGAGATGAGAATCATACATTGATAAGAATCAAGCTCGATCTTCTGGAAGAAAGGCACGAGCAATCTCATTTACGAATTATGTCATATCAACAACATACTATTTGCTACTATAATTCTAAAGTCAAAAATAGGTAATTTGAAGTTGGTGATCTTGTTCTTTGACAATTTCTCCCTAACAATAAAGAGCATGGAGTTGGTGTGTTTGGACTCTTATGGGAATGACTATATGTTATTGACGCCATCATTCGACTTGGGATGTACAGATTAGGTCATACTGGAGGACAAAAGATCGAGCATACTTGGAATATAGAACAAATTTGTCATTATTACCAATAAATATATCTTCATATGTACTTACATATAGCTTCAATGGCTTAAGGGGCAAATCTTTTTACTCGTCATTTGAATTTGTCAATAAAGACATTATTTCTTCAATTTATTGTCTTGATATATGATATTTCTTTTTAGTGGTTAATCTTTTATAGTTTTATAGCCGTCTTTGAACACTATAAAACTTAGGGTGTAGTGGGATCAGATTAAACAATCTCCTACTTCGCTTCCTAAGGAACTATACAAATATTCATCTAGAGGAGTTGAAATTTTGAATTGAGGAATTTCTAAACTCTCTAAAAATCTTAGGATTTTTCTCCTCGCTTCATGTCTTAGTACGTCATATTACGTGATATCTCTCTTAGAACAAATAAGTGACTAGGCAAAACGTCTATAGTTCGATGTGATATATTACTATTCATTCTATTTTGACATGGAACTTTTGGAAAACAAATATTTGGTTCGCATCACTCATGATTGTTGTTTTTCATAAGTGACCTAAACTATCTTAATATTTAAAACTCGTTTTTAGTTGATTGGATTTGAATCGTAATAGTATACTTTGGTGATTGACTACTTAGTTAAATTATGTATTTATATTTATTATGCGACGAATGTTTTTTATTAACACAACAATATTTTCCAAGAATATAAAGGAAATTTATAAATATAGGCTCGCATTCGTGTGCTAGCAAAATATTACATAATACAAATTGGACATGCTTGTATCTGTTTGTAAGTTTATAAGGTTACTTAGTTAAAAAAAATATACAGATGTAATTTATTCTATAGGTGCGCCCTCTCCACCATTAGCAGTATCTTCTATGGCCTTGTCTGCTTTCCAGCTCTCAACAAGTTCGATATATCCTCGCTAAGAAAGGAAAATTTGAACTCCAGATGCTCGTAATATATGTTTTAAATAATTGTTGAAGTGGCGATATCGCTAGCCTTGTCTTCGAGCTATTTGCCTCAATAGCTTTGAACTCTTCAACGACTTTGTGACCCGTCTCCTTCAGAGCACCCAGATGCTAAGAGATGATACTTTGAGCTCTTTTACCTTTCCCTCGAGCTACTTCTTCTCTAATTTTTCTTCACTCAAGACCTCCTGTGGCTATTTTTTTTTCGAAATTATTTTTCTCCTCTTCACGAGTCTTCTTTAGCTCCTCGCATGATTGGGTTATTTCTTCGACTTTTTTCCATTTCTCTATGCACTCGAGCATAGGGTTACACATTAATATATCAGCTATAGTAGTTTGAAATAAAGGAAAGATGTTAGTAATATAAAGGACTACATATATAACAAGAAAGAGCAACTTGAACTTACATTGGCTAGCATTCGTTCGATGGCATAGAATGCGACTTTTGGTGGCCTACGCTTCATTTTCTCCTAGCCCTCTGAGGATGTGAAGTGGTCAATAAAGGTCGCACTTAAGCTGGCCTTCTCTGGTAGTTGGCAAAGGAGTGCGAGCAGCTCTTGATCCTTGTCAACTGTGTTTGGAGCCCCAGAAAAGGAAAATGTGGGCTACTTGTTCAAGGGGTTAGGCTGACATGGTGTTTCGGTAGGCATTTGGGGTGGAGGTGAGCTTTGAGGGATGCCATCAAAGGAAACCTTTCTTCTTTTAGAAATGTCGATCTTCTCCTTCCTTTTATTCGAGATAGGAGGGGTGTTCTCTGGAGTTTTTGACTTAGACCTCGAGCCTAATATGGAAAGAGGAGCTCGCAATCCGCTACTGATTCTAGTCACGTCTGTAGAATAATATTATAGTCAAGATACAAGGATCATGGTGCGATAACAAGTAAATATTAATAATAAAAAAATACAACCTTCAAACATTTATGGATGAGAAGATAAAGCTAATGGAGATAGTAGTCCTTGAGTAGTAGTTAAAGTAGGTACTTTTTGCTTCTTGGATTTGGAAGAATAAGCAGTCGCACCCTTGCATTTCTTTGAGCTAGAAGGTATATGTGGACGATTTGTGGCAGTAGGTAAAGAAGTGCCCTTAGGGAAGAGACCGCAGGCTACTAGGTTCTCGCTTATCCTAAGTCTCTTCCAATCAAATTCTTCAATCAGAAGATTGTTAACTTTGTACATGTGAACAAGCTGCCCTTTGTTCCTTCCAGGACGCTCCTTGTTTGCTGCAAAGACATACAAATGCGATCCATTAATAGAATTTAGAAAACTAAATAGAGGATCGAGCTACAAATTTCACCTACCGAGGTTTTGGAAGAAACTGATATCTGCATATTTGAAGTAGAAAAATAGACTTTTCCATTTTCTCATGATATTTTGAACCCCGTATATTGTCTTGTTAGCTTGGTTCGACTATTGGCTTGCATAGAAGAAGTTAAAGTCTATGGGGTTCGATTTCACTTGGTAAAACCAAGCAAATTCTTCAGATATGGGGATTCCTAAACCTAATTTATGGTATATTATATACAAGCCTACCATGTATCTATATGTGCTTGGGGTTGGTTGGAAGGGAACAACTCCATAATAATCAACAATTAACTTGATGTATAGATGGAAAGGAAGTTGGATGCTGCATCTGAGAATTGCGTCCGAGAAAGAGGCATTGCCATGAGAATGGGTGTGTGGTCGATTGAATTCAGTAAAAAGGTGAAGAAACACATCAATCTTTTAATCTTGCACTATCTTCTTAAGCTTGTTTGTTGTATAGCTCGTCTTCACGTTGACGCATGACCATTCTCCTTATACATAATTATAGCCATTTACAAACTCAAGTGCGTCTCTAATGTGTTGAGGCCATTGATCTTGAAGGAGGTTACCTACGTGAAGACTGCTCTGCCTAGCTCCGATTATTTCTATCTCAGGCTCTACGTAGTCCTCGAGGTCTGTCGAACTAATGCTCGCTTTAGAAAATGACGACTCTTTCGAGAATGTATTCCCTTCCTTAATCTCCTCGCTACTAGATATTTGAAAAAGTAAAATATAGGATGTATTTAATCCTATACAAGCATTGGTGTAAAATATAGGATGTATTTAATCCTATACAAGCATTGGTCTACAGGTAAATTCATAAATTAATTTATAAAACTTAACTAAGTGCGACCTAGAAATAGGCGTGCTAGTTTGTCTATTGCAGGTATACTCGCTATGTGCAGCAAAGGCATAAGATCAATTTGGGACTACAAAACCTTAAAATTGCGCTGATAGCTATTCATCTATCTATAAGGTTTCTATCCTACAAATTTGAGCAACTTTTCAATAATTCATAATTCGATTTATTGGATTTGTGTTTATTGTTCAACCTAAATAAAATCCAGATTCAAACCTAAGTCCATAATTCTGACTATTTTTGATCTACAAACCCAAAAGTTCATAGAAATCTCATTCTCCTATAGGTTTCATCTATCCTAATCATCAACATTGAGTTGAAGTCAAATTTGAAATTATGGGTTTATAAAGCAATGTGAGTTTAGTAAATTGTTAAATTCACAGTTCTACTAGTCCGTTCTAGTTCTACCAGATCGTCCGAGTAAAAGAAGATAAATACACGAGAAATAGAATCTAAGTTTTCCTAGTTATACATATTCATCATTTGAGCATACGAAGAGTCCAGAAAAATGATAGTAATCATTCCTAGTTTTGTAATCTAAGGAATTCATATTTTTATAAGAAATTTTCTACAAAAGGTAAATGAGGAGAAATGAAGCAACCTCGTTTGAGCTTGGAAGAACCGCTTGAAATTTGAACTTTGCCTGAGAAAATCGAATAATTGGGCAACATGAAGACTAGAATCTTTGAACTTCGCAAGAGAAGAAAGGGGGTAAGAGCATATTAAAGTCACCAGAGATTCTTAGATGTTTCAGAAAGTGAATTTAGGGATTAAGGTTGTCTTTTTTTTTTCGGACTTGTGGAAATGAAAATAGAAGAAGAATATGAGAGATTTTTCTTTATATCTCAGGATTCAATGAATCTCAGTCATAGATTGAAGGAGTTAATTTTCAGGATTAATGGCCTAGATTCACACGAGAGATTGGCTTTTGAAAATCAAATCAATTAATTTTTGAAATACAAAAAGTTTTTGGTTTGAGATGACAGCTAGCATCATCACCATCATTATGAAACACTCGAGAAATAAAGAAGTCTCCTCAAGTCTCACCAATTTTCTAAGAAAGTGTGACACATGATTGCGTCTGTTAGGAAAGTGTGCGGTTGATTCTGAAAAGATATAATAAGATTTTGTGGCTCTTCAAGGGGATCTCTTCACATCATACTTGAAGCTCGCATTTGTCAGAGTAAGAAGCTCCATTTAGCCATAAAGAACTAATGGAGCTGGGAGGTAATTGTCATGCGATCTTAATTTTACATCATTGATCAATGCCAGGAAAAGAAAGTCAATGACTGTGAGGTGAATATGCCAGGTTGCACATTAGTATAACTAAGAATGCATCCTGCTCCGAATAGATAACATGCGATCTGAATCGATAGTAAAAGGAAACTAAATCAAGCTTCAAATGAGTAAATTACGAAGAAAGAGAAGCAAGCTTCTGAGTAGAAATCAAGTAATTTATCTATTAGCTATTATCCAATTCTGCATTATTACCAAAAATTATATTTTTTTTATGTACTTTCCTATTTTTACAATTGGCAAATTTGGAGTCACTCTCACCTACATTAAAAGGGTCTAATCTTATTATTTTTAATCTTACAATCACTTTATTATACATTCTCTCTGTAATTCTCTGTTTCTTCTCACCTTAAAACTTAGAAAAACTCTTGTAATTCTCCAGAAAATAGTGAAAAATAGTGGACGTAGGCTCATCTTTTTTGGAGCTGAATCACTATAAAGTTCTTATCTCTTTATTTATTTTGCTTTATCAATTTTTTTACACACAAGCTACATCTTATAATTTCCTAAATTTGTTGTTGACAAAACCTTTGTCAGTAGTAATAGTCATTGAATTATATAATTATTGGAATAATAATCATTTTGTCACATACTGTTAAATATTTAATAGTAATAAGACATTACAGAGCATGCATTTAGTAATTGTAGTCAAAATGAGATTTTGAATTTTTAACTTACATAGTAGACTATCAAAAGTTAGGTAATTATTATAGCAATGGCCATTTTTTCACAAACTATTAAATTTTTAACAGAAATGAGTCTTGTGCAAAGCGCATAGAATAGTAATTCTGGCTAAAAACGAGATTTTGACTCATAAAAGTAAATAATATCTAATTATATGCTTTGTCTATAACTATTTTCTATTTAAAAACTAATAGTTTATAACAAAGGGGCCACTACTGTAATAATTGCATAATTAAAGGGCCATTATTATGCAAGTTGAAAATTTTAGGAGCAAAGTGATATAATAAGTATAATTCAAGAACCAATACTATATTTAAACCATATATATTTTTAAAGAGAAAATTGCTTTCATTAATGGAGAGATTGTGATCCTCCGTTCTTGCTCGGTATCTTACTTTAAGTCCAAAAGCTATTATAAGGTAAATACTAAAAATCTACATTAAAAAGATAAAAAGATAAAAGCGGTCCTATTGCCAACTTTTTTTCTTTTTTTTTTCTTCTTCCGACCCTTTTGTAAGTTGACTCCTCCTCAAAATTTAAAATTGAATATTTCTTAACACACTACTTTCAAAATTAGTCATCAATAAAAAATTCAAATGATATTTTAATGCTCATTCCTTTTGAAAACCACCCACTTCTTTGTCTTCTTCTTCTTCAACTTTTTGCTTTGATCATCTAGTAATCAAGATATTTTGATAATTATTTTTAAGATTCTTGAGAATTAGAGAGAGAAACTATCTCTAGATTTCAATAATCCTAAAAATGATTCAGGAACTCTAATTGTCTAGTAATCAAGATATTTTGATAATTATTTTTAGGGTTCTTGAGAATTGGAAAGAGGATTAGAGTTCCTGAATCATTTTTAGGGTTCTTGAAATCTAAAGATAGTTAGAGATGTTGAATTATTTTTTTAAGGTTCTTGAGAATTAGAGGAGGGTGATTCTTGAATCAATTTTAGAGTTCTCGAGAACTAGGAAAAGATAATTAGAGTTTTAGAATTAGAGAAAGATCATTAGAATTTTGAGTTTATAATATATTCATCTATTACCATAAAAATTTAATTTAACTAAAATCATTTTTATTGTTTAAGATTATTCTTGATGATTTGTTTTATCAATTGTGTTTAAAGGGGTGTGTGAAGAAAAAACAATCCAATTAAGAAAGAATATTCTAATTATTTAATATTATTTGTATCCATTTGTATCATTTTATATGAAGTTATCTTTGACCTTTAGAAATTAGTAATTGAGAGGTCAAAAGAGAAAACCCAAAATATAATATACACACAAATCATTATAGATCTAAATATGGGTTAAAATGATAAAAAATATAAAAGAAGTCCTAAAAAATTAACTACTATAGATCTATATCTAGGAAGGGTCAGGCTTATTTGGCATAACTTTCAAAGACATTTTAGAGTCCAAATATTACTTTTAAAGGTGTTTGGGATGAAATCTTATAAGATCTTTTAGTATTTAAAAGATTTTTTTAATGAAGTAGGTATCTATTAGCTTTCTTTGGAGGATCTTCCAATACTTTTACTTTGAGATATAAAAATCATCTCAAACGGGTTCTTAATACCTTCTTGAATGAATGACTATTTAAAGATAAAACCAAAAAACTAAATGAAGAAAATGAAATACCCGGTAGGAGAGAGATCCAAAAGATCTCTTTTTCCAATGGGTCCAATGGGTTAGAAGAAGAAAATAACTTCTTTGATATAAGTTAGAAGAAGAAAGAAAAGAAGATAAAAAAGGAGAGAGTTGTTATAATCTAAAACCACTATATTTGTTGATCCATAATAAATTTAATGAGATAAGAATAAAGTATTTTTTTTAATGCATTGAGGTGTTAAGTAATGTTAAGGTACACATTGTTGGAGCGGTTTCTCACCAGCCATCCACGTGTCTTTGAACTGCTGATGATGTGTCCTCCAACTGTCCACGTGTCCTTGCTATTCCAAAGTACTCTGAACTTTGAGCAGGGTCAGAGAGGCGGGGGTGGCCACCTGTAAAGACTCTCCGATGCTTAAGTCAGTGGTCTTTCTTTTATTCATGGTAGCAAGGATTTAGATCTATATGAGTATATACTTGTTTCTTGCTTGTAAACTTCTTAATTATCTCTTTTTTGTATGCGTACATGCCCCATTCGAGAACACATGGCTCATATATATATAGTCCTGAGATTGTGAAATATCCCGGTCTCAATCTCAGGACTGAGTACCTTTTTCCTCAAAGTTTTTCACAGAGGTCACGGGCTGAGATTACAGTGATCTCCTCTGTATCGCTGTAGCCTAGTTTCTGCCGCCTCCTATGGCTTGAGTCTGTCAGGGGTGAGATTTGGACAAATCGCCGTTCTGTCAGGACGGCTTGCCCCTTGCGCACACCTACCCACGATCGCATTGAATGCTCTGTCTGGGTTTAGAGTTATGAGTTGCTTTCCATTGTATTCTGGTGGAAGACTCTGGGGGCTTCCGACCCCCCAGCTGTCGAGGTAAGGGTCAGATTGGGCCGAGTCTGTCTAGGGTCTGTGATGGGCTCGGCCCTAACCTCGGACAGCTCAATGGCTGATGTGGTATCACGTGTGACCTGCGTGGCCTTTAACTAATCACTCATGATACCTGTCAGATGGTGGGCCCCGTTTGTGACCGATTCTGCCTCTTAATCGTCCACGTGGTGTATGATTTGGGAACGGGTCCCACAACTGCCTCCATTTCCCTACTCGATGGATTCGTATCCGTCAAGTGGGGAAATCGTTTATCCGTTCCTCAAATCTAGGGGATGCACGTGGCTCCCCCCTGCCGACGTGGAGGCATGCCATCCCATGTCACAAAATCTGTTTAAATTTCGAAGTTCCGACTGTTCGGTCTCCCTTGCTCTCCCCTTTTCCAGAAAAACTCTTCGGCTCCCCCTCTATAAAAGCTGCAATTACGCCCATTTGCCACTTTACTAAAATTTTCAATCATTCTAGCCTCATAAAATCCTAGGGTTTCTGATTTCCTCCCTTCTAGAGACTTTTACTCTTTCACTCGTATCCAGAACAATGGCTTCAAGTCAAGATTAGGAATTGCACCCCATCGCGGATTCAGAGTTGGATTCACTAAGGAGATAGCTCTGCCTCCCTGGTGGAGTGACGCTACAAAGGGTCGAGGGCCCTGCGGATTGGTATCTTCGTCCCTCTACTCCCGAAGGCTCCATTATCTTGGGCAGAAAACACCTGGAATGGCTACGATTCCCTCTTCTTCCTCTGATCCACCAATTCTTCGCTTTGACGGGGATCCATCCGATACAGTTAAATGCAAACGTGGTCATGATTCTGATGGGGCTTTCTGCCCTGTCAGTTCTCTATAACCTGCATATCGACCTGGAGGTGGTCTTTTATGCTTATAAACTCACCCTCATCCCCAAGAAAGGTTCCTACCCCACCTTTTACCTCCAACCGCTACCGGGACGTCATATCTTTTGGGGCATGCCGAGGTCAGACTAGCAATGGGACTCCCACGCTAGGCTATACGCCGTTGGAGGGGCGTGGTGCTCCCCTTGGGTGAATGGGGAGTACTTCCAAGTTCCCTCAGCTTTCCTGCAGAATAAGTGCTTGGTGGTGATTTTTAGGTCTATGTTCTCCTCGTTTGTTATTGCTCATGTTATTTTGTCTTGTGCAGCCTCGGCAGAAGAGAGTAGGTTTGAGCCGCGTTTGCCAGCGGGGCGGCTCAAAGGCCTGGAGGGGATCATTATCTTCGGATCTCCTAGGGACTGCTGGCACATCCAGGCCACCCTCAACCCCCTGGTGATGAATATGATGCCCAGAATGGTTTCATACCTTCCCTTCCCCCTGGACACCTGGGTTATCACAAAGTAGCTGCGGAGCCGACTTGATGCCTCTGCCCTGAACTGATTCCGCCGGGACGAGCATGATCGAATCGCCATGGTGGGTCGGTAGGTCACGGCTTCGAGCCAATTGGCAGGCTCCAACAATCTGGTGGCGCCGTCTAGCCACGAGCTCGAGGAAGTTATGAGGTTTGTGGCCGAGGAGTACGTTAGGCTCCGCAGGGAGGAAGCCGCCGCCCCCAAGAGGGCTAGGGGTGGGTTCATTTTCGCATCCTTGAGCTTCGTGGGTCGGATTATGGCTGTGACCTAAAAATGTTACTTGTTCTTTACAGGTTCTGAGACGGGCCCATCGGCTGACCCCTCCCCCATCAAGGGGGAGCCGCGGGTCATAAGGCTCGCCCCAAGGCACTCGTTGGCCGGCATCTCGTGGTGCTCTCAGGAGATGAAGTGCTTGCGGTCCCCCGCTCTGACGTAGGCGGACCTCCATCTGGGGGAACGTCTACCACATAGACCGTGCACGGCGAGGAGACACCACTGAGTCTGGCTAGGGAGCCTGCTATACCAACCTCGTCCACCCCTGACTCCGGTTCGAAATCGGGTGCTATTTGCCTTGGTGGGGAGATCGCTGAGCTCAGTGGGGAGGCTCCGAGGGTGAAGTCCCGGCTATCTTTCCCTCCCCCAGTCCCAATAAAGCGGCGACACGAGGTCGGCTCATTTAACGAAGAAGAGGGCCGGGCAGAGAAGAGGGGCAGGGTTGCCCCCTCGTCTGACAGTGATGACGACGGGGCCACGCTGACCCTTCTAAGGAGAAGAAGGTCGGTGCGCAGCGGCCCGCCAAGAGGAGACGCACCACCTCCCGTCGTGGCCGATGGCACTCTCGGTGGCACCGAGCTTTCCTCCGTCCCTGCCGCCACTGCTTCGGGGGCATGCCCGACTGGTGGAGAGGGTGCCCTCATAGCTAGCGGGACGGGGCCGTGTTCCCCAGGTGCAGGCGACGCCCAAAGAGAGGGTCCAGCTGCAGTTCTGGAGCTGGAGGCGCTTTCTTTGGAGAACGTCGAGCTTGTCACCAGCTGTACCTTCGCACAGGTTTGGTCCACTCGGATGCTTCTATGTTTTTCAACATCTTTGCTAAACGCTGACCCCCTCTTTTTTGTTTAACTTGCAGCTGGCCGCTATCTGGTCTTTCTATTCCTCTCGCGTTAGGGATTTGACCGAGGAGCTGAGTTCCCACTTTGCACTAGCTGAGCACAGTGAGGCCGCCCTCGCTGAATTGAGGTCTGACTTTGATTTATATCGGAACCTCGAGGAGGCGAGGGTTAGCAGCGCGGTGGCTCATTCTCTGAGCGTCGAGAGGACCAGACGCGGGGAGCTAGCTGCGAGACTGGTTGAGGTGGAGGCTGACAAACTTGCCCAATCCGAGGTTGCTAGACTGGCTCAGAACGAGCTAAGGGTCAAGGAGCAAGAATTGCAGAGCGCGGGGGCAGAGATGGGACTGGCTTTCATCGCTCGTGACAGGGCTGTGGATGATGCCAAAGAAGCGAGGAAAGTTGAGGCGAAAGCCAAGCTAGAGGCCCATTCTCTGCAATGCAGGCTTGACCGGTCCAACGAGGTAAATCGATATCTCTTCTTGGATCACAAAAATCTGATGGATGCTCATGTGGAGATGTCTCGCAAACACAGCGAGGACCTTGCTGGAATTAACACTTTTTTGGTTGACTTATCGCAGCGGCAAGCGGAGTTCAGGCTGGCGGCACTGAAGGATAGGCTGGCGGACGTGGAGAAACTGAAAACGAGGTACCAGAGGTAGGTGGACGTCCTTTCTGTGGAGAGTTACAGGTCTAGCTGGGAGAATAGAGAGTTCGAAGGCCACGCTGAGGTGGTAATGCCAGACCAATTTGACGATCAGAAAGGCATCGAGAGAGACCACTATTCCGTCAAGCACTACATGCAGCAGCTCGGGAATGAGATTAGCATCACGTACCCAGCTGACGTGCTGAAGATGCTTGCTGCAGAAAAGGACGGGCCCTCTACATCTACTTCTGGTGCCAAAGAGCTTATCCCCATTTCCGGTCTGCCAGATCGAACTTCGGAAGCCCCTGGCTCTCAGCCTGGTCTCGGGGTCTCAACTGGTGAGGGGTCTGGCACAGTCATTGTATCCAGTGATGAATCCGACCCTAGTACGCCACCCTCCACCGGGGCTGGTCCAAGCACCGGGACTGGCCGCGCTCCCATAGACAGAGGTAACTAGGGTCCCTAACTTTGTACATTTGTAAAGCTGACCCTCGTTGTAACCCTCCGAATAAATAATAAGAACAGTGCAATTCTCTTTAGTCTATTTTCTTTTTCTTTGTTGACCGCATCCGGGGTAAAGTTAAGCCTTGTTGTAGCCGTCTGTATAAATAATTGTGGATGACTCAGATGGATACGATTTCAGACTATTAGTGAGTCCTCTTCGGGCCATGACTACCAAGATTAGTTCGGATGCAAGCTTTGACTCATCCGGTTTTATGGAGGTATAACTTCTGTTATGACTTGTTTTGGCTGAGTTCGACCCGCGCGTGTGGCTAGACTTCTCCGACCCCAAATGGGACCGCACTCGGAACCAATTCCAGGGATTGATCGACCATTGTTTGGACCCATCGTTGCAAAGGAGAAGGCCTAGGCTCAGCTCTTACTGGGAACAAACAGGGCACTACCACTCCGACGTCTCCTTACGAGTCCGTTCGCGACCTGCCTCCCGTAAGTAGGGCTTATGAGCGCGCACCACTATTAACCATGCGCTTTGTATTTTTAGGACATAATAAACAGACTTTAATCTTAATTTTTGTCTTCACGTTTGGTCTGGTACTGGACTACTTCCAACGGGTAGAC
>JXTB01000028.1:901569-911822 GCA_002914805.1 Parasponia andersonii
CTTATATCATACAGCTCGCACAGCTCCTTGACCTTAGCATTTTGGAACTGTGTGCCATGATCGGCATGTATCTCTTTTGGAATCCTGAACCGACAGATTATGTTCTTCCAGATGAAGTTAATCGTGTCTGTCTTGCTAACGGTCGTGTAGGCTTCAGCTTTTACCCGTTTGGTGAAGTAATCCATGGCCAACAGGATGTACCTCTCTCCCCTTGGACTTCTGAAGAGCTCTCTGACGATGTCCAGACCCCATTTAGCAAACGGCTAGGGGGTTATGTTCGAATGAAGTACCTCCGTGGGCTGGCGTTTCATTGGGGCGAACCTCTGGCACTTATCACATTTCTTGACGAATCGGGCCACCTCTGTCATCATGTATGGCCAGAAGTATCTAGCCGTTATAGCCTTGTGGGCGAGGCTGCGTCCGCCAGAGTGGTTGCCATTTACTCCCTCATGGATTGAGTCTGTCAGGGGCGAGATTTGGACAAATCGCCGTTCTGTCACGACGGCTTGTCCCTTGCGCACACTTACCCATGATCGCATTGAATGCTCTGTCTGGGTCTGGAGTTGTGAGTTGCTTTCCATTATATTCTGGTGGAAGACCCTGGGGGCTTCTGACCCCCCAACTGTCGAGGTAAGGGTCGGACTGGGCCGAGTCTGTCCAGGGTCTGTGATGGGCTCGGCCCTAACCTTGGATAGCCCAATGGCCGATGTGGTATCACGTGTGACCCGCGTGGCCTTTAGCTAATCACTCACGACACCTGTCAGATGGTGGGCCCTGTTTGTGACATGTTCTGCCGCTTAATCGTCCACATGGTGTTTGATTTAAGAACGGGTCCCACACACATAATACACACAATGATAGAACATGTGTTTTGTGCTACTCATACATCGTGAGATTTTATTTTAAAAATCATGACTAAAATTAGTGAATCTCTCATGTACATATTTAAATTGAGAATAAATAACTCTAGTAGTATTTTGAATAAATAACTCAAGTAGTATTTTTTTTTCTGAATATAAAAAATGGTGCAGTAAATTTTGGGGTACGGGGGGGACTAGTAATATGGTGGGCGGAGCGGAACAAAGGCAGACAAAAGAAACAAAAAGTCTTGGTAAAAAGAATGCAGTCAATTGGTCCTTGAAAGTCAAAACTGAAAACCACCTAAACCCACATGCCATATTCCCAGAAGCTTCCATGTTCCCAACCCATCCAATCAATGTATTGGTTTGCCACTTGGAGAATATACGATCGATTGAGTCATTTTCGTCTCATATGGTGTTTATATTTGCCTGTCACGATCCTTTTAGTTCATAACCACGCGTTAATGCCATTAGGCCCTTATAAGTTTTTTTTTTTTTTAATGAAAACCCATTATAAGTTAATTAACCTCGATTTGATTTTATTTATTTATTTATTATTTTTTGTAACGCTTGGTTTTTCTCTACTTCGATGGAGCATTAGAACAGCAATTGGATAAATCCAATAAAATGAACTGTTGTTTCGGAGATAATTTTTACGGTCACTCAATTATTCGAATTAAGTTCTTTAATTATTTTCTTTATTTTTTTTTTTCATAAACCCTAGCTGCCTCGTTTATATGAGAAGTGAAATGGTATATATAAATATATATATATATATATATATATATATATATATTGTAGGACCTGTTCTCAAATCATACACCACGTGGACGATTAAGCGGCAAAACAGGTCACAAACGGGGCCCACCGTCCGACAGTTGTCGAAAGTGATTAGCTAAACGCCAAGCGGGTCACACGTGATACCACATCGGCCATTGGGCTGTCCAAGGTTAGGGCCGAGCCCATCACAGACCCTGAACAGACTCGGCCCAATCCGACCCTTACCTCGACAGCGGGGGGGTCGGAAGCCCCAAGGGTCTTCCACCAGAATACAATGGAAAACAACTCACAACTCCAGATCTAGACAGAGCATTTAATGCGATCTTGGGTAGGTGTGCGCAAGGGGTAAGCCGTCCTGACAGAACGGCGATTTGTCCAAATCTCACCCCTGACAGACTCAAGCAATAGGAGGCGGCGCAAACCAGGCTACAACAATACAGAGGAGATCACGGTAATCTCGGCCCGTGACCTCTGGGAAAGACTTTGAGGTAAAAGGTACTCAGTCCTGAGATTGAGACCCGGATGGTTCACAATCTCAGGACTATATATATATAAGCCATGCGTTCCTGAGAAAGGGCATGTACGCATACAAAAAGAGATATTTAAAAAGCTTACGAGCAAGAAATAAATATATACTCTTATAAAACTAAATCCTTGCTACCCTGAATCAAACAAAGACTACTGACTTAAGCATCGGAGAGTCTTTGCAGGTGGCCACACCCGCCTCTCCGACCCTGCCTGAAGTTCATAGCATTTTGGAATAGCAAGGACACGTGGATAGTTGGAGGATACAGCATCAGCGGTTTAGAGACACGTGGATGGCTGGTGAGAAACTGATCCAACAGTTTAGCGCCGTCTGTGGGAAATAACGGTTGAGCATAAGAAAAAGAGTAGGAGACTCACGATCACGCTCTCCACGAACAAAAGGCCATACAACGTCGGATGGCACCCTTGAGGATGACAACCAGGAGCACACGTCCCGACACCGAAGGGAGCTCCCGAGAAGCGCGACCAGACCTGGAGCAGAAGCTGGATCAGATGCTCGCTGCCCTGACGGAAGCAAACCGGAAGGCAGAGATGGCTCACGAGGCCGTCCTGAGCTTAAGGGACGAAGTCGCAGAGGTATGCAGAGATAACGCCCGCCTCGAAGGGCTACTGGCGAGCGAAGACAGGAGCCAGTGGAGAGAAGATTTTGATGAAGAGGTCCAACAAGAATTCGGAAGCCAACCGCGAGGAGAAGTTCCTGCCCCATCCGGATCGCGGATGCAGGGGGCGCGGCAAAGCTAGTCGAGACCCCTACAAGCCAGGGGGCCGATGGGCGGAAGATGCCATGGAAGCCCAGGAGGTACACCTCCCGACTGGAAGCAAGAGATGATGGTGGAGTTGGGTAAGAGACCCGGGGCCCATCACAGCTAGACCCTCGACGATCTGGCAGAGCAAACTGTGCGAGGGATCTTCAAAGACCCACCCAAATCTGGCGTCCCTGAGCACATGAAGAATAGGAACAGGTACTGCCAGTTTCACAAAGACTACGGGCACGAAACCGCCCACTGCCGCAACCTTTATGCACAGGTCATGGTGGCGATCCATGCTGACAGGTTGAAATAGTATGTGAAAACCGGTAGAACTCAGCCACAGGAAGATGTCTCCAGGCATGATAAGGGGAAGTAGACCCAGGCCTCTGAGTCAGGAGAGCAGACCCTGAGGATAGTGCTGACCATCGTAGGCAGGCTAGAGCCGACCCAGGATCAAGAGGAGAATGAAAAATGCCTCAAAAGGGCTGAAGGAAGGGTGAAGCGCCTGAGGGGGATGGGCCATTCCATCATCCACTTGATGATGGGAGAGAGCCGTGCCTCTGCCGCCCCCATCGTTTTCACCCAGCAAGATTTGACTACAGTATGCCTGTATCACGATGATCTCTTGGTAATTAAACTGCAGATCGGCTCCGCGTTGGTCGAAAGGGTCCTGGTCGACGGTGGAAGCAGCGTCGATATCCTATTCCTTAGCACATTCGAGAATATGGGCCTGGATCGAAGCGCACTCAGGCCAACCTGCCAGCCGCTATTCGCCTTCGACAGCACTAAGGTCAGCCCCTTGGGCATCGTGACCCTGAAGGTCTGTGCTGCTGAGAGATGCTTGGATGTGGACTTCGTCGTCATTGACTGCCAGTCCTCCTTCAACGTCATCATGGGAAGGGGATGGATCCACGCCATGCATGGGGTTGCTTCCACCCTCCACCAGATCTTAAGATGTTTATTAAAGGATGGTACCTATATAATAGACATCAAGGGAGACCAGGCCTCTGCAAGGAAATGCTTTTCAACCACCCTGAGGGGAGCTGACGCGAGTGCAAGCGCCTCGACTGGGGATGGATAGCAATCAAAAGACCGCCTGCGAGCGTACATGAAGCGAATCAAAGAGGAGTTTGACGGTTCGGAATCCACGATTGAGGAGCTGGTAGCGGTCCCTTTGAAAGAGGCAGAAAGGGCAAAGGTGGTTCTAATCGGGGCCTTATTGCCCGAGCAGCAGAAGAACGAGATGTTAGGATTCTTGAAGCAGAACGAAGACGTCTTCGCGTGGTCCTATGATGACATGCCTGGGATAGACCCCGCGCACACCTGCCACCGGCTGAACATAGACCCCAATTTCCCTTCAGTCAGGCAGAAACCCAGAAGGTTCGTACCAGAGAAAAATAGGGCGATCAATAAGGAAGTGGAGAAGCTGCGGGAGAACGGTCTGATCAGGGAGTGCGTATACCTGTGTTGGGTCTCTAACCCAGTGGTGGTGAAAAAGAAAAACGGCGACGACCGTATTTGCATAGACTTCACCAACCTGAACAAGGCCTGCCCGAAGGATAGCTTCCCCCTGCCAAGAATCGACCAAATGGTAGATGCGACGGCGGGATTCAACAGAATGAGCTTTTTAGATGCCTACTCTGGGTACAACCAGATCCCCCTGTACGCGGAAGACCAGATCGACACTGCATTTATCACGGAACGTGGTCTGTACTGCTACAGGCGTATGCCATTTGGCTTGAAGAACGCGGGGGCAACCTACCAAATGTTCATGAAAAAAATGTTCACCGGGCTACTAGGGAAGACTATGGAGGTCTACATCGATGACATGGTTGTGAAGAGCAGAGAAGATTCAGACCATCTGAGACACCTAGACGAATGTTTTCAGATTCTGAGGCAGTATCGGATGCGTCTGAATCCCAAGAAATGCACATTTGGGGTGTCCTCCAGTCAATTCCTGGGACATATCATGAGCAGGAGGGGTATTGAGACAAACCCGACCCAACTGACCTCGATCGCAAATGTGCAGAGACCCTCGACCGTTCGGCAAACTCGGCCGGTTCATCTCCAAGATGTCCAACCAATGCAAGCCTTTCTTCCAATGCTTGAAGAAAAGCTTTACTGTCGTCTGGTGGGAGGAACAAGACAGGGCACTGACAGATCTCAAGCTGTATTTGAGTCACCCACCTATCTTGGCTTCCCCAGCAGAGGGGGAGCACCTGTACGCCTATTTAGCAGTATCCGAAGTAGCGATCAGCATCGTACCGTTTATCGAGGAAGATGGCAAACAGAAACCAGTGTTTTATATAAGTCGCATGCTCCTGGGTGCCGAGACGCGATATAGTGTGGCAGAAAAGCTGGTCCTCACTCTGGTCAACGCTAAAAAGAAACTCCGACAGTACTTTGAAGCACACTCGGTCACCGTGTATACGGATTTCCCCATCCAGCAAATTTTGGCCAAGCCAGACCTATCCGGATGACTTACCAAGTAGGCCATCGAGCTGGGAATATATGACATCGAGTATCGGCCTCGAGCGGCAAAGAAAGGACAAGTCATGGCGGATTTCTTGGTGGAAATCGAATCCTTCGGTGAGCTGCACGACCCATTTCAGGTGTCTCAACTTCACCCCCTTCATCCTGGACGCTCTACACTGACGGATCCATGAATGCCTCAGGGTCAGGTATCGGGATAGTCCTGCAGACCCCAACGGGTCTCAAAGTTGAGAAGGCATTGAGGCTCGGCTTCCAGGCGACTAACAATGAGGCGGAGTACGAGGCACTGCTGCAAGGCCTTGTGCTGGCACTGCACTTCGGAGTGGAGGACATTGTAGTAAAGACCGACTCGCAGTTGATCGCGGGTCAGGTCAGGGGAAACTTCGAAGTAAAAGAGCCGAGGTTGCATAGGTACTTCTCCAAGGTAATGGGGGCAAAAGCTCGCTTTGGCAATTTCAATATCGAACCGATCCCCAGGAAGATGAATCAGAGGGCCGACAAGCTAGCTAAGAGTGCATCAATCGGGGGTACAGCTGGAAACATAGAAGTTCTCTTAGAAGGCGGGAGCATGGAAGACCCCCCGCAGACCTCTGTGCACCATGTGTTCACAACCGGAACTGCTGACGAAGGGTGGATGAATCCCATCACCCAGTATTTGACGTTGGGGAACCTACCCGCGGACCCCTGAGAAGCGAGGTCAGTCAGGTTGAAGGCTGCTAGGTACTCGATGGTGGGGGAATGACTATATAGAAGATTGACAATGGGTCTGATGTTGCGGTGTATAGGTCCCGTTGAAGCGCAAAAGCTAATGGAGGAAATCCACGAGGGAGTATGCGGCAACCACTCTGGTGGGCACAGCCTCGCCCACAAGGCTCTAACGGCTAGATACTTCTGGCCATACATGATGATAGAGGCGGCCCGATTCATCAAGAAGTGTGATAAGTGCCAGAAGTTCGCCCCAGTGAAACACCAGCCCGCAGAGGTACTTCATTCGAACATAACTCCCTGGCCGTTTGCCAAATGGGGTCTGGACATCATCAGAGAGCTCCCTAGAAGTCCAGAGGGAATGAGGTACATCCTGCTGGCCACAGATTACTTCACCAAATAGGTAGAGGCTGAAGCCTACACGACCGTTAGTAAGACAGATACTATTAACTTCATCTGGAAGAACATAATCTGTCGGTTCGGGATCCCGAAAGAGATACACGCCGATCATGACACACAGTTCCAAAATGCTAAGATCAAGGAGCTGTGCGAGCTGTATGATATAAGGCTCAATTTCTCTTCCGTGAACTACCCTCAAGGGAACGGCCAAGCGGAGGCAACGAACAAAGCCATATTCAGCAATATCAAAAAGAACTTGCAGGAGGCTAAAGGCAAGTGGTTAGAAGAGCTGCCGGCAAGGGTATGGGCCCATCGAACCACGGAGCGGAAGTCGACTGGAAGAACGCCATTCGCCATGGTCTACGGATCAGAGGCTATGATCCCGACCGAGGTCGGCCTCCCGACTCTCCGCTCCGAAGTGGTAAAAGATGCCCCCTTAAACGAATGCCATCTAAGCCGCAACACAGACCTCCTGGAGGAAACGAGAGACATGGCCCTGGTCCACCTGGCTTCATACCACCATCAGGCTAGGTCCTACTACACAAAAAAGGTTAGTGCTCGACGATTCAATGCCGGGGATTGGGTCTTGAAAGTTAGAACAAGGAATTCCTCGAAACTGGACTCCAATTGGATCGGATCCTATGAGGTGATTAAAGCACTCGATAATGGTGCGTATATCCTGAAAGAGCTCAAGACTGGGAAAAACTTGCCGAACACGTGGAACGCTCAGCACTTGAAAAAGTATCACGTGTAAGACATATACATATGATGTAAGACCATGTGAATGATTATATTATTGAAAAGCTTAAATCCAAAATAGGTCAAGTTCCCTTTTTGCCGCCTGGATTAATCTTTTGGATTGCTATGGAAAAATGGTCTACCCACAGTGGCAGACCCCATGCACTATTCACGCGTGAGACCCATGTGAATGCTTATATTATTAAGCTTAATTCTGAAACAGGTCAGGTCTTCTGCTACACGGAAAAATCATACCAGGCTGCCACGGAAAGGGTCTGCCCACAGTGGCAGACCCCACGTTTTAATTGCACAGACAAAAAATCATACCAGGCTGCTACGAAAAAGGGTCTGCCCATAGTGGTAGACCCCACATTTTATTTGCATAGGCAAAAAATCATACCAGGCTGCTACGGTAAAGGGTCCACCCACAATGGCAGACCCCACATTTTATTTGCACAGGCAAAAAAATCACACCAGGCTGCTACAGAAAAGGGTCCGCCCACAGCGGTAGATCCCACTCCTTAGTTGCACAGGCAAAAAATCATACAGGGTTGCCGTGGAAAAGGGTCTGCCATAGTTGCGGACCATACGCACTACTCGCTCAAAAACGCTCGTACTATGGGAATCACGTCGCTTGTCGACGACCCAAAAAAATGTACGAAGAGGAAAGAGCTGTGCAAACAAAAACTTGCCAGCAGACCTCAAAAACGCTCGTACTATAGGGATCACGTCAATTGTCGACGACCCAAGAAAATGTACGAAGAGGAAAGAGCTGTGCAACCAAAAACTTGCCAGCAGACCTCAAAAACGCTTGTACTATGGGGATCACGTCGCTTGTCGACGACCCGAGAAAACATCCGAAGAGGAAAGAGCTGTGCAACCAAAAACTTGCAAGCAGACCTCAAAAATGCTCATACTATGGGGATCACGTCGCTTGTCGACGACCTGAGAAAACGTACGAAGAGGAAAGAGCTGTGCAACCAAAAACTTACCAGTAGACCTCAAAAATGCTCGTACTATAGGGATCACGTCGCTTGTCGACGACCCGAGAAAACGTACGAAGACGAAAGAGCTGTGCAACCAAAAACTTGCCAGCTGACCTCAAAAATGATCGTACTATGGGGATCATGTCACTTGTCGACGGCCTGAGAAAACGTACGAAGAGGAAATAGTTGTGCAACCAAAAACTTGCCAGCAGACCTCAAAAATGCTCGTAATATGGGGATCACGTCGCTTGTTGATGACCCGAGAAAACGTACGAAGAGGAAAGAGCTGTGCAACCAAAAACTTGCCAACAGACCTCAAAAACGCTCGTACTATAGGGATCACGTCGCTTGTCGACGACCAGAGAAAATGTACGAAGAGGGAAGAACTATGCAACCAAAAACTTGTCGGTAGCCCTCAAAACAATCGTACTATGGGAATCACATCGCGCAATAAAACGCTTGCCGATGACCCGAGAAAACGTACGAGGAGAAAAGGGCTGCGCAACCCAAAAATTTGCCAGCGGACCCTCCCTAAGGAACATTTTAGCTATACGAAGAGCTAAAGGAAAGCAGGGTCGGGATCCACCTGTTGGAAGTGGGTCCCCCCTAAAAATACAAAGCGCACGGTCGACAGTGGCACTCACTCGTAAGCCCTATTTATGGGAGGCAGGTCACAAACAGACTCGTAGGGAGATGTCGGAGTGGTAGTGCCCAGTTTGATCCTGGTAAGAGCCGAGCCCTGGCCTTCTCCTTTGCAACGACGGGTCCAAACAATGGTCAAGCAATCCTTGGAGCTGGTTCCGAGCGCGGTCCCATTTGGGGTCGGAGAAGTCCAGCCACATGCGCGGGTCGAACTCTGCCAAAACAAGTCATAACAGAAGTTATACCACCGTAAAACCGGATGAGTCAAAGCTTGCATCCCTATCTCCGGAACCAATCTTGATAGTCATGGCTTGAGGAGGACTCACTAATGGCCCGAAATCATGTCCATCCGAGTCATCTATAATTATTTATATAGATGGCTACAACAAGGTTTAACTTTACCCCGGACGCGGTCAACAAAGAAAAAGAAAACAGACTAAAGAGAATCGCATTGTTCTTATTATTTATACAGAGGATTACAATGAGGGTCAGCTTTACAAATGTACAAAATTAGGGACCCTAATTACCTCCGGCCAGGGGAGCGCGGCCAGTCCCAGTGCTCGGACCAGCCCCGGTGGAGGGTGGCGTACCAGGGTCGAATTTATCACTGGATACAATGACCGCACCAGACCCCTCGCCAGTCGAGACCCCGAGACCAGGCTGACCGCCAGGAGCTTTCGAAGTTCGATCTGGCGGACCAAAAACAGGGATAAGCTCTTTGGCACCAGAAGCAGATGTAGAGGGCCCGTCCTTTTCCATAACAAGCATCTTCAGCAAGTCAGCTGGGTACATGATGCTGATCTCATCCCCAAGCTACTGCATGTAGTGCTTGACGGAATAGTGGTCTCTCTCGACGTCTTTCTGATCGTCAAACTGGTCTGGCATTACCATCTCAGCGTGGCCTTCGAACTCTCTATTCTCCTAGCCAGACCTGTAACTTTCTGCAGAAAGGACGTCCACCTGCCTTTGGTACCTCGTTTTCAGTTTCTCCGTGTCCGCCAGCCTATCTTTCAGCGCCGCCAGCCTGAACTCTGCTTGCTGCTGCGATAAGTTGACCAAAAAAGTGTTAATACTGGCAAGATCCTCGCCGTGTTTGCGAGACATCTCCACATGAGCACCCATCAGATTTTTGTGATCAAAAAAGAGAGATCGATTTACCTCGTTGGACCGGTCAAGTCTGCGTTGCAGAGAGGCCTCTAGCTTGGCTTTCACCTCGGCTTTCCTCGCTTCTTTGGCATCTCGACAGCCCTGTCACGAGCAACGAAAGCCAGTCCTATCTCTGCCCCCGCGCTCTGCAATTCTTGCTCCTTGACCCTTAGCTCGTTTTGAGCCAGTCTGGTGGCCTCAGATTGAGC
>JXTB01000028.1:912007-943583 GCA_002914805.1 Parasponia andersonii
TCTGCGGCTGGACCCTCTCTTTGGGCATTGCCCATGCCTGGGGAACACGGCTCCGCCCCGCTAGCCGTGAGGGCACCCTCTCCCTCAGCCGAGCATGCCCCCGAAGCAGCGGTGGTAGGGATAGAGGAAGGCTCGGCACCACCGAAAGCACCGTTGGCCACGGCGGTAGGTGGTGCATCTCCTCTTGGTGGGCCGCTGTGCACCGACCTTCTTCTTCTTAGAAGGGTCAGCATGGCCCCATCGTCATCACTGTCAGACGAGAGGGCAACCCTACCCCTCTTCTCCGCCTGGCCTTCTTCTTCGTTAGATGAGCCGACCTCATGTCGCCGCTTTATTGGGACCGGGGGAGGGGAAGATAGCCGAGACTTCAACATCGGAGCCCCCCCACTGAGCTCCGCGATCTCCCCACTGAGGCAAATAGCACCCGATTTCGAACCGGAGTCAGAGGTGGACGAGGTTGGTGCAGCAGCCCCCCCCAGCCAGACTCAGTGGTATCTCCTCGCCGTATACGGTCCGTGTGGCAGACGTTCCCCCGGATGGAGGTCCGCCTGCATCGGAGCGGGGGACCGCGGGCACTTCATCTCCTGAGAGCACCATAAGATGCCGGCCGGCGGGTGCTTTGGGGTGAGCCTTATGTCCCGCAGCTCCCCCCTTGACAGGGGAGGGGTCAGTTGATGGGCCCGTCTCAGAACCTGCAAAGAACAAGCAACGTGTTTAGGTCACGGCCATAATCCGACCCACGAAGCTCTAGAATGCGAAAATGAACCCACCCCTAGCCCTCTTGGGGGCAGCGGTTTCCTCCCTGCGGAGCCTGACGCACTCCTCAGCCACAAGCCTCACGTCCTCCTCAAGCTTGTGGCTAGACGGCGTCACCAGGTCGTTGGAGCCCGCCAATTGGCTTGAAGCCGTAACCTACCGACCCACCATGGTGATTCGATCATGCTCATCCTGGCGGAATCGGTTCAGGGTAGAGGCGTCAAGTCGGCTCCGCATGTGCTTTGTGATGACCCAGGTATCCAGAGGGAATGGAAGGTATGAAACTATCCTGGGCATCATATTCATCACTAGGGGGTTGAGGATGGCCTGGATATGCCGGCAGTCCCCGGGAGATCCGAAGATGACGATCCCCTCCAGGCCTTTGAGCCGCCCCGCCGATAAATGTGGCTCGAACCTGTTCTCTTCTGCCGAGGCTGCACAAGACAAAATAACATGAGCAATAACAGACGAGGAGAACGCAGACCTAAAAATCACGACCTAGCACTTACTCTGTAGGAAAGCTGAGGGAACTTGGAAGTGATCGCCATTCACCCAAGGGGAGCACCACGCCCCTCCAATGGTGTATAGCCTAGCGTGGGAGTCCCATTGCTTGTCTGATCTCGGCAAGCCCCTGAAGATATGACGTCCTGGTAGCGGTTGGAGGTAAAAGGTGGGGTAGGAACTCTTTTTGGGGATGAGAGTGAGCTTGTAAGCATAAAAGACCACCTCCAGGTCGATATGCAGGTTGTAGAGAACTGACAGGGCGGAAAGCCCCATCAGAATCATGACCCCGTTTGTGTTTAACTGCATTGGGTGGATCCCCGTCAAAGCAAAGAATCGGTGGATCAGAGGAGGAAGAGAGAATCGCAGCCATTCCATGTGTTTTTTGCCCAGGATAATAGAGCCTTCGGGGGCAGAGGGACAAAGGTACCAATCCGCATGGCCCTCGACCCTTTGCAGCATCACTCCACCGGGGAGGCAGAGCTATCTCCTTAGTGAATCCAACTCTGAATCCACGATGGGGCGCAATTCCTGATCTTGACCTGAAGCCATTGTTCTGGGTATGATTGAAAGAGTAAAAGTCTCTAGAAGGGAGGAAATCGGAAACCCTAGGATTTTATGAGGCTAGAATGGTTAAAGATTTTTGTAAAGTAGCAAGTGGGCGTAACTGCGGCTTTTATAGAGGGGGAGCCGAAGAGTTTTTCTGGAAAAAGGGAGAGCAAAGGAGACCGAACAGTCGGAACTTCGAAATTTAAAAATTTCGTGACATGGGATGGCGTGCCTCCGCGTCGGCAAGGGGGAGCCACGTGCATCGCCCAGATTGGAAGAACGGATAAACGATTTCCCCACTTGACGGATACGAATCCATCAAGTAGGGAAATGGGGGTAGTTGTGGGACCCATTCCCAAATCATACACCACGTGGATGATTAAGCGGCAAAATAGGTTACAAGCAGGGCCCACCGTCCGACAGGTGTCAAAAGTGATTAGCTAAAGGCCACGCGGGTCACACGTGATACCACATCGGTCATTGGGCTATCTGAGGTTAAGGCCGAGCCCATCATAGGCCCTGAATAGACTCGGACCAATCCACCCTTACCTCGACAGTTGGGGGGTCGGAAGCCCCAAGGGTCTTCCACCAGAATACAATGGAAAGCAACTCATAATTCCAGATCCAGACAGAGCATTTAATGCGATCTTGCGTAAGTGTGCGCAAGGGGCAAGCTGTCCTGACAGAACGGTGATTTGTCCAAATCTCACCCCTGACAGACTCAAGCCATAGGAGGTGGCGCAAACCAGGCTACAACGATACAGAGGAGATCACGGTAATCTCGGCCCATGACCTCTGGGAAAGACTTTGAAGAAAAAGGTGTTCAGTCCTGAGATTGAGATCTTGATGGTTCACAATCTCAGGACTATATATATATAAGCCATGCGTTCCCAAGAAGGGGCATGTACGCATACAAAAAGAGATATTTAAAAAGCTTACGAGCAAGAAATAAAGATATACTCTTATAAAACTAAATCCTTCATACCCTGAATCAAACAAAGACCACTAACTTAAGCATCGGAGAGTCTTTGCAGGTGGCCACCCCCGCCTCTCCGACCCTGCCTGAAGTTCAGAGCATTTTGGAATAGCAAGGACACGTGGACAGTTGGAGGATACAGCATCAGCAGTTCAGAGACACGTGGACGGCTGGTGAGAAACTGATCCAACATATATATATATATATAGAAAGCAATAAATTTTTGTTAATATCTCCTAATTATTTGAATATGTATATATAAGTCCCTATGATATTTTTTTTAACTTACAAGTATTTTATTTTTAACCTTGGATGATCATCATGATAATAATGAATTGAGTAATTTAAAAAAAAAAATAAACGCAAACTATTTAATGTTTTTTCTCTCTACCTTTTTAGCGTGAAAAGAGGTAAAAGATAAATTTAATTAAATAAAACAATACCTATAAATAAATAATATATTTTTTTAAAAATCTATTGAATTAGTGGCCTATATATACTCTTAATCTTAAAAACACATTCTAGCCCGTGGGAGGAGATCTAAAAAAGAAAATAAGACGTGTTATCATACACGGAACAAATAAGGGCCAATGGGGGATCTAAAAAAGAAAATAAGAGGAGTTATCGTACACGGAGCTAATAAGGGCCGGTGAAGGCTTAAAGCCCCACTGAATTTTAAAATTTAAACATATATAAATATATATATTTATGCACACACATAGATATAGGTCTTTGATAAAATAAATCTTTAAAAAAACACTTCGAACTAATTATTTAAGCTTTCAGTTAAAAATTTATCAATCCTACAACTATATGACTAACTTGCATACATTAGTATAGATTTTTTAAAAAGAAAAAGAGATTTTTTTTTTGATAAATTAGGTTTTTGATGGGCCAACGTTATCTCAAAACTTAAATTTAGTTTTTTTTAAAGAAAAAATAAGTCTTGAACTGACTAGGAAAAAAAATAATAATTGAATGAGAGCTCAATGAATGGATGGTAATTTATGGTTTATATAAATTGAGAAAGAGATTTTCGGTAGTCTCAATATTAAAATTATTATACAATAGTTTCAAAGCAGAAAAACCCATTAGGACAATGGTCGCTTTTAATAGCTATTGATTTTTTTTTAAATATTAAAATTTAAGCTCCCACTTACAAAATTTTTTGAATCCATCCCTGATATATATATATAATTCTATATAATTACATAACAATATATATATTGTTGGAAGTTTTGTCAACAATAAATTTAAGAAAATTACAAAATGTGGCTTATGTGTGCAAAGAGTTAATTAACTAAAACAAACAAAGAGACAAGATTTTTATAGTGGTTCAGCCCCAAAAAAAATGAGCCTACGTCTACTATTTTTTACTATTTTCTGGAGAATTACAAGAGCTCAAAATTACCATGTGTTGTCCGGAAAGAAGAAGCAAGAGTTTAGAAGGTTCCCCAAAAGATTTCAAAGATAAAAGATCCAAGATTAAAAAGAAATCCAAAAAGATCAGAAAGTAGTCAAAAAAGATCCCCCACTGAAACATTGAACTCCCTTTATATAGGTGAGGATAGCTCAATGTTTCCCAATTGTGAGAATGGGTAACTGTATAATCGGGCAATACAATTTGAGTAACAATATAACTGGGTAATCACTTAAATGAGATAGCTGGTCGATCTTTAAAGAGAAACTTTTGTTTCTCTTTCTTTGTAGGTTACCCGTTTGACGAAGCTTAGTCTAGTTTCCTTTTCATTCTGGCCGCACTTAACTCGTTTGGAAGAGGTCGCACTAACTTATGCGGTAGAGATCGCACTTAACTCGTTCGGAGGAGGTCGCACTGACTTATGCGGTAGAGGTCGCACGTAACTTTTTCGGAAGAGGTCGAACTTAACTCTTTCTCATACGACCTGACACATTCACTTGGTCAACCTTTTCTCTTTTTGGTATTGACTAACATATAGGATTTTAGACCGCACAACAATTGCCTCCCAGCTCCATTAGTTTTTTAGGACAAAATGGAGCTTCCTTCTACTAGAAGTGCGAGCGTAAAAAATGCGATGTCATGACCTAGACTTGAGACTCCTGAAGAGTCGAAGAGTCGTCAGATCTCAAATCTCACCTTTTTAAGATCACGCGCACATTTTTCTTACAGATGAAACCACGTGTCATCTTTTCTAAGAAGAATGGCAAAACTCGAGGAGACTTCTCCCTTCTTTTTCCTTTTTAAATAGACATAATGATAGCGATAATACCAGCTGTTGTCTTAAATCGAATCGTTTCAAATTTTGAAAAGATACCGATTTAATTTCTGAAAAATCAAATCCCACGTAAACTTCGGCCTTTGGATCTGAAAATTAAATACCTTGATCTACGGCTGTGATTTGACGATGCTCGAGTCATATATATATATATCAAAAACTAATCAGCCTCCTCTTAAAAAAGAAACCTATCGTCTGCTATTTCTCTCGAAACCCGAAATATTCGTAGAGCAACCCTTTCGGCATCGTTCTGTTTCTCAGCTCGCATAACTTTGTCATCTTCTCCGACGAAGTTATCATCATAATCTTTCAGACGTCATCTTAGTCCCTCCGTCTTCGAAGAAAGGTTAGTATATATCCTCTCTTTCTTGTTCTTTGATTTTTCCAGAACTCTTATTTACAGATCCTATTTCTAAAAAATAGGAACAAATCATAGAGCCTAAATATTCTGAACATAAACCCATCCCATATTCGGATGGACTGTAAAATGGAAATTTTTAGATCCCCTTCGTTGGTTTATAGAATACCTTCTTTTAGATGACTGATAGAGATGAACTTGTGAAAGAGTTTTTTATTTTTTTTTTATAACGAACTGCTCGAACGATTTTTATGAATCCGTAGATCGATTAGAAAAAATTTGACGAGTAGCTTGTTGATGCAATCCTAGGATGAGACCCCAAAACTGCTCGCAAATAACTAAGATCCCTGATGCTCGCATAGGACTAAATCCATCCATATTTCTTTAGAGATGTCTAGTAGTGAGGATTTTAGGGAAGGAAATGCATTCTCAGGAGAATCTTCCAATACCAGTGTTAGCTCCATAAACCTCGAAAATTATCTTGAGCCAGAACCCGAAGTTGAGATTACCAGGGTCAGGCAAAGTAGTCCTCGCATAGGCGATCTTCCTCAAGACCAATGGCCCCGGCATATCAGAGATGCCCCTGCGTTTGCAACGGGTTATCAATATGTAGAGGGAGACTAGTCATGTACCAATATAAGGAAGAACTGGACAACGAACAGGCTCAGCAAGATCATGTGCAACTACAAGATCGCCATCCCTCTTCGCTTTCCCATGGAGTTCAATCGACCATATACTCCACCTCACGGAATTGCCTCATTCTCTGAAGTAGTTCTCAAATGCGGGGTCTACCTCCCACTTCATCCTTACATAAAATTCATTGTCGATTATTACGGAGTCGTTCCTTTTCAACTAACTCCAAACACTTATAGATATATGGTAGGTCTGTACATACTATACCATAAACTAGGCTTAGAAACCCCCACTCCTGAAGAGTTCGCTTGGTTTTACCAAGTGAAATCAAACCCATCAGACTTCAGCTTCTTTTATACGAGCAAGTGGTCGAACCAAGCAATAAAAACTATCTACGGGGTTCGCAACAATATGGGAAAATGGAAAAATCCATTTTTCCACTTTGACTATGCGGATAACAGTTTCTTTCAGAATCCTGGTAGGTAGCTTTCAGTTTATCGCCTTTTCTGTATAATCATATTATTCTGACCGTACTCGTATGTCATTGCAGATTAATAGGGAACGATCTGGACTTTCCAGAGAACAGCTCACAAGGTGTACAGAATAAACAACCTTCCAATTGAAGAATTCGATTGGAAGAAGCTTGGGACTTCCAAGAACTTAGTCGCTTGCGGTCTGCTTCCAAGGAGAGCCGCGTTCCCGGATTCCACCGTCCGCTCCACCAGACCCTCAAACTCGAAGAAGAAGAAGCCAAGGAAGCAGACGGAAAAGAGTGCCTCGTCTTCCAAACCTAGGAAGTGAAAAGCACCTGCTACCCTTACAACCTCGGAACCATCATCTCCAGAAATGGCATCACCACCAGCTTCTCAACAGCAAGAAGGTAATTATTATTTTTTTCTTTCCTTAAAATCGTATTATGTCACCTTGCATGCAGACTCACATCTGTACAGAAATGATTATTGGTAGCGAACTGCGAGCACTGCCTTCCACTCGGGGGTCAATGGCAAAGTCCAAGATGCCAGAGAGCACACCTCCATTGATGTCAAAAGGGAAAGAGAAGGTCGACACTTCCAAGAAACGAAAAGTCGCCTTCGAGGATATCCCGACAAGCTCATCTCCTCCTCAGCCTCAAACTATGAGCCATCCTGATCCATCCAAGGAGACTGCCACTTCTTCAGAGCCGAACCAGGTTGATAAGGATGTGGAGCTTTTCGCACTCCTTAACTAATTACCAGAAAAGGCTGGCATGAGCACAGCCTTCATTGATCGCTTCACTTCCGAAGATGGCTGGGAGAGGATGAAGCATCGATCTACCAAGGTTACCTTTGGTTCTGCGATGAGGATGTTGGCAAATGTAAGCATCTTCTATTTTCTCTTCTCAATGCATTTTTCTGGTATTGATGTGTTATATTTTCAGATTGCTGCAGCTACTGTCCTGATGCATGACCCAGTCCTTGAGTGTTTGGAGAAGGCCAAAAAAGTCGAAGAGATAACCCAAGCATTCGAGGACTCAGAGAAGGCTTGCAAGGAGGAGAAAAAAGCCTTCGATTTAGAGAGGCAGCGGCTGCTCGAAGGTCTGGCCAAGGAGAAGTTCGAAAAGGAGAAACTCGAGGAAAAAATTAAAGAGCTTGAAAAGACTATCTCCGAGCATCCAGATCGCATGAAGGAGGCGACAACAGAGGCAGCTCATACAGCTGTTGAAGAGTTCAAGGCTACTGAAGTCAAGGAGCTCGAAGACAAAGCCAGTTACATCGCCTCGTCGACCATTATATATAACATCTTTTGCGAGCATCCGGACTTCGACTTTTCTATCCTTGGCGAAGAGGTGGTCAAGCTTGTCCAGAGTTGGAGGGAAGATGAAGCTACCAAAACTGGAGATGGTGGAGCGAGCACGTCTGCATAATAATAATGTTCTTTTATTTTTTTTTTAACTTCAGAATAATACGGGCTTGGTCCCCTCTTATTTGTATTTCTTTGCTTGCATACAGGTGCGAGCTTTTATCAATGAATGAATGCTTTCTTTATTAGACGTTTATTCCTGCAAAACAATCAACACATTAAGTCGTAATATAGAAGATAATTAATTTAACCAAGTAGTCAATCACTAAATGACTGATTGGTATGTTAGGATAGGTTAGGTCGCTTAAGAAAACAGCAAGTATGAGTGATGCAAACTCAATACTGTTTTTCAAAAGTTCCATGGCAAAATGTAAATATAGCAATATATCACATTGAACAATGAACATTTTGCTTAGTTACTTTGTTATTCAAGGAGGGGAATTGCATAATACGACATGCTAAGACATGAAGCAAGGAGAAAATCCTATGATTTTAAGGAATTTTAGATATTTTGACGATCTAAAATTCTGATCCCTCTAAATGGACGTTTTGCATAGTCCCTTAGGAAGCAAGTAGGAGATAATATTCTGATCCCACTGCCCCCCGAGTCTTATGGTGTTCGAACACCGCCATAAAACTATAAAAAGTATCAAATCGAATGATCGATGAGGAGACACCCTTATTGATGATAACGAATGACGATCAATGAATGACGATCAACGAATGACGATTAACGAATGATGATCAACGAATGACGATTAACGAATGACGATCAACAAATGACGAATAAGTAGATATGACGAATAAGTAGATATCTTTATTGATGAATGACGGAAACATGAAGATATACATGAAGAATGACTGATAATAGCGACGAAGTTGTTCTGCATTCCAGGCATGCTCGTTCTTTTGTCTGCCAGTGCGAGCTAACTTATATATCCCAGGTCGAATGATGGCATCAATAACATACGGTCCTTCCCAAGAGCTCCAGCACCGTGCTCTTTATTATTAGGTAGTACTTGCCGAAGAACAAGGTCACCAACTTCAAATTCTCTTTGTCTGACTTTAGAGTTTTAATATCGAGCAGTGCGCTGTTGATATGATGCGATTCGAAGTTGAGACTGCTCGCGCCTTTCTTCTAAAAGATCGAGCTCAATCCTCATTAGTGTTTTGTTGCGATCTTGCTCATAGGTTGATCGTCGTAGAGAGCTCGCACCAATTTCTACCGGAACCATTGCTTTATATCCGTAAGCTAAAGAGAATGGACTCTCTCCGGTAGTTGTTCGTTGAGTGGTGCGATAAGCCCATAAAACTTCAGGGAGTACCTCTGGCCAAGCTCCTTTATGCTCTTCCAACTTTGTCTTTATATTGTGTTTAATTATTTTATTTATCACTTCGACCTGTCCATTGGCTTGTGGATGAACAATAGCGGAGAAATTCTTCTTGATACCTAAGTTGTTGCAGAAGTTACGGAACTCGTCGTAGTCAAATTGTTTCCCATTATCAAAAATTATGGTATGTGGTATACCATAACAGCAGATTATAGATTTGTAAACAAAATCTATCATCTTTTTTGCAGAAATGGTACTCAAGGCTTCAGCTTCTGTCCACTTGGTGAAATAATCGACTGCGACCACTGCATACTTCAACCCACCTCGTGCCAATGGAAGTGTTTCAATAATATCAATTCCCCATACTGCAAATGGCCATGGACTGGTCATTGGAGTGAGAGGAACGGATGGCATTCTAGGAATAGTTGCAAATCATTGGCATTTGTTACACCTCCTAGTAAATTCCATCGTATCCTTCTTCATGGTCGGCCAAAAATACCCTTGTCTTAGAATCTTGTTCGCAAGTGCCTGCCCCCCGGAATGATTTCCGCATATTCCTTCGTGAATTTCCCTCATAATGTAGTCCGCTTTTTCTTTATCGACACATAACAATAGCGGCGCACTAAAACTTCTTCAATAAAGCTTCTCGTCATAGATAACATAGCGAGCTGCTTTCATTCGAAGTCGCTTTGCGTCGTCTTTGTTTTCGGGGAGATCGCCATTTTGTATATACTTCATTATAGGATCTACCCACGATGATTTTTTATCAACCATCATAGCTATTTGGGGCTCTGCTTCGATACTAGGTTTTGTAAGAAACTCGACAGGGACCACCTTTAGTAATTCGGCATCTTTTATTGAGGCGAATTTAGCTAGGGCATCTGCCCGAGTATTCTTAATGCGAGGAAGAAGTTAAATATTATAGGCAGTGAATGTCGAGAATAATCTTTGTACCTCCTGTAAATAAGCCATCATTCTCTTTCCTCTTGCTTGATATTCGCCGTTCACTTGACAAACAACTAGCTGGGAATCACTATATACCTCAATCACTTTGACCTTCATTTCTTGTGCGAGCTTTAGCCCGGCTATCAGTGCTTCATATTCTACCTCATTATTTGATGCTGGAAATTTGGAGCGAAGTGCACAATGAATATTGTGCCCTTCAGGACTGATTAGTACTAAGCCCGCACCAGCTCCATTCTCATTCGACGATCCATCGACATAAAGTTTCCACAATCTGGATAAATCTGTAGCAGGCTTTTCGATTACTTCTGTGGGAAGATTGACATCATATGTGAATTCCGCAATGAAATCTGCGAGGGCTTGCCCTTTGATCGTCGTGCGAGGTTGAAAATCGATGCCGAACTAACTCAACTCAACTACCCACTTAAGTAGACATCTGGAAGTCTCGGGTTTTTGCAGAACCTGCTTTAATGAAAAGTTCGTGAAAACTTTGATGGTGTGCGTATGAAAATAAGTCGAAGTTTTCTGGATGCGATAATGAGTGCTAATGCCAATTTCTCCATCTCTGGATATCTTGTTTCGGCATCGAGTAATCTTTTACTTATGTAGTACACTGGTCGCTGTATCTTTTCATATTCTCGAATTAACGCAGCGCTTGTCGCATATTTAGAAACCGCGAGGTATAAATATAATTCTTCCCCCGGATTTGGCTTCGACAAGAGTGGAGAAGAACCCAAGTGTATTTATAATTCTTTGAACGCTTGCTCGCATTCTCCCGTCCACTCAAACCTCTTCAAACCTTTCAATACTTCAAAGAATGGTTGGCACTTATCTGTCAACTTGGATACAAATCGACTCAATGCGGTCACTTTTCCTACCAGGCTCTGCACATCTTCGGGTTTGCGAGGAGATTGCATATCAATCAGTGCTTATATCTTCTGAGGGTTAGCTTCAATGCCTTGCTGATTGACCATAAAACCCATAAACTTTCCAGATCCTACCTCGAATGCACACTTCTGAGGATTCAGCTTCATTTGATACTTTCAGAGAATTTTGAACATCTCATCAAGATGTTTGATGTGATCTTCGGCTTTCTTCGACTTCACTAGCATGCTATCAACATATACCTCCATTGTCTTGCCAATTTGTTTTACAAACATTATGTTGACAAGATGCTGGTAGGTTGCTCCTGCATTGATGAGTCTGAAGGGCATCTTTTTGTAACAGTATAATCCTCGATCAGTGATGAATGAGGTATGTTCCTCATCTAGTTCATACATGGGGATTTGATTGTATCCAGAATATGCGTCCATGAAACTTAAGAGTTCATGCCCCGACGTCGCATCTACAAGCTGGTCGAATCTTGGAAGTGGAAAGCTGTCCTTCGGGCATGCTTTGTTGAGATTTGTGAAATCGATGCACGTTCTCCACTTCTCGTTGGGTTTCTTTACCAAAACCGGGTTTGCAAGCCAGTTCGGATAAAAAGATTCCCTGATAAATCCAATTTCGAGCAACTTTTCTACCTCTTCTTTCAGCACGACGTAGCGTTCTGGATTCATAGCTCTTCTTTTCTGCCATACAGGTTTCTTTGTTGGATCTATGTTAAGACGGTGGCATATGATATTCGGATCGATCTCGACCATGTCCGAATGTTGCCACGTGAAGACATCCAAGTTAGATTCCAGAAAAGCGACCAATGAAGCTCGCATAGGTTCTTAAAGCCTCGCTCCAATCTTTAAAATCTTGGAGGACCTGTCAAATAGCAAATCCTCTAAGTCTTCAATGGGTCCAGTTTTGACCTCTCCATCGATTTCTCGAGGGTCGAGGTCTTCGCTTGTCGTTTCGATTGACGTTTCGCCTGACGCTTCGACGGACGTTTCGCCTGACGCTTCTCTTTGGACCATCATTGTGCGAGGTGTCGCATCTTTTGCTGCGAGCTTTAAAGAGTTGTTATAATAAGTCCTCGCATCATATTGGTTGCCACGCACCTCACCTACTCCTTGTTAAGTCGGGAATTTCATAGCGAGATGATAGATCGATGTTACTGCTCGAAGTTCCCTCAGTGTCGGTCTTTCCAGTACAGTATTGAATGCAGAGGGGCAATCTACAACCAAGAATTGGGTCATTACCATTAAAACCCTAGGGTAGGTTCCAACGTTGACCATTAACTCAATCATGCCCATAGGCATTATGCTGTTATCAGTGAATCCGTAGAGTGGAGTGACGACGGACTTTAGGTCGCTTTCATTCAACTCCATCTTTTTAAAGGCATCGTAATACAAGATGTCAATAGCACTTCCATTATCGACCAATACTCGCCATAATTATGTGCTTCCACAATTGATCTTTATGACCAATGCATCATTATGTGGATAATGGACTTCCCTCGCATCTTGTTCCGTGAAGGTAATATCTATATCCGGTACTCGCTGAAGCTTTCGTGGTCGCTGTTCGAGATGCATGACATTGGTCAACGGCTACTACCGAGCTTCTTGTGCATACCTATCTTGCGCTCTCTTGGAATCTCCCCCAACGTGCGGTCCTTCGAAAATAGTTCGCACCTCGCGCTAAATTTCTGGAGGTCGCTGTTGGTTTTCTTCTCGACTTTCATTATTCTGTTTAGAGTACTGCCACAGCTGCCATTCTTTAATCAATCTTTTGATCTCATCTTTCAGGGCAAAGCAGTTATTGGTATCGTGTCCAATGTCATTGTGATACCGATAAAACTTGTTGGGGTTGTGCCTCGATCTATCTCTTTTCATAGGTTCTGGTTGACGATACCGCTCCTGTTGGTTTGTGCCTGCATAGATATGATCTATGGGTACGTTCAATTCAGTATAATTATTGAACCTCATGGGAGCTCTTGGAATCTCCTGCTTTTTCTGTTTGGGCTGCTTCTCAGTCGATTGTTCATTACTCCTTTTGTTCGACTTCTTATTATTATTGTTGTTGTTTGTTGTCGCATCTTTGGCAGCATCCTTTCCTTCTCCCTTTGTCGTCTTAAGGTTTTCGCGTGAAGATTCCACCCTAAGATGTTGACCAACTCTTCAATAGAAGTCTTCAAGGGTTCTGCATTCTCGCTCTAGTAACTCTTCCCAGAGTTTGATTTCTGGTCATACCCTAGCCATCATTAGAGTTAAGACTCTTCCCTCAGGCGGGTTATTGACCTTTGCCAACTCTGAGGTAAAATGATTTAGGTAAGATCGTAGAGTTTCCTCCGAGCCTTGCCGAATAGTAGACAGACTTACCAATGGAAAAGTAAAATTCTTCGCGGCCTGGAATTACCTCAAGAATGCAGTCTGAAGCTGTTGCCAGGATGAGATTGAACCAGACTTGAGTCATCGGAACTACTTCTTTGCTGCTCCTGTGAGAGTTACAGTAAAGCATCTACAACGTGCGAGATCATCAACACAATGAAGTTCCATCAAGTCGCTGAAGTAATCTATATAGTCCTGCGGATCAGTTTTTCCATCAAAAGTGTTTATGGTGGGAAGTTTAAATCCAACAGGTAAGGCGGTAGCTCGAACCTCCTCGCTGAATGGCGATTGACGATACCCATCAGTGAGCTCATCGTCCCAACCGGCAAGTGCATCTAAAGCAATCCTCAGATTATGAACATCGACATTCAGAGGGAGAACATTCTCTCTTACTGGTGGTAGGAGTGGCCTCTGATTGTTGTCACGATATAAGGCAGGTTGGTTAGGTAGGGTGTGCTGCGACCTTAGGGATTCCAATGAAACAATGCGATGAGATCGGCTTTGGTCGTTGTGATGCGATGTGGATCGCTCCTGACTACGTCACTGATCCAGATGTTGTCTCAGGTCTGTAGGATTCTGTCGAGATTCCCTATTGATCCTTTCAAAGACACTCCTCGATTGACGTTTTTGCTCGTTGTCTAGATAATCACGATTGATGGTTGCTCTCCGGGAAGGTTGCCCATGATCACGATCAGTGCTCGAACTTTCAGTACCAGATACTAGAGGTAAGTCTGCGACCTTGCCTTTTCCCTTGGAGATATAATCTCTTCGACACTCCTGCCGGGCTTTGGGTTGGTCGCGGTTCCCTGTCTCCAGGATCTGAATTCCTCTATCAGGTTGTTGAGCGGGACGTTCTCTGGGACGTTCGTGCTGTGGTGGAGTTAGCATCTGTCCCTCAGCAAGTCGTCGTAGAGAGTCATTAATCTGACTTGTAATTTGCTGAAAGTTCACCAGTGCTTTCTTTATGCAATCCTGTCTCTGGACAATATTTTCCGGTGCGGTCATGGCAGGCTGATCCTGAGCAGGATCTACCTGTGCAGCAGCGGTACTTTGGAGATGACTTTGGCTAGTTCCGGTGTTTCTGGTAGTGTTTCTGGTGTTTGCCATTGTTAAAAGAAGCGGAATGGACAAAATTTTCTGCCGGAATAGCCTTCCTTCTAGTGCCAATTGTTGACGGAGTTTTTGTCAATAATAAATTTAGGAAAATTGCAAAATGTGGCTTGTGTGTGAAAATGGTTAATTAACTAAAGCAAACAAAGAGACAAGATTTTTATAGTGGTTCAGCCCCAAAAAAGATGAGCCTACGTCCACTATTTTTTACTATTTTCTGGAGAATTACAAGAGCTCAAAATCACCATGTGTCGTCCGCAAAGAAGAAGCAAGAGTTTAAAAGGTTCCCCAAAAAATTTCAAAGATAAAAGATCCAAGATTAAAAGGAAATCCAAAAAGATCAGAAAGTAGTCAAAAAAGATCCCCCACTGAAACATTGAACTCCTTTTATATAGGTGAGGATAGCTCAATGTTTCCCAATTGTGAGAATGGGTAACTGTATAATCGGGCAATACAATTTGAGTAACAATATAACTGGGTAATCACTTAAATGAGATGACTGGTTGATCTTTAAAGAGAAACTTTTGTTTCCCTTTCTTTGTAGGTTACCCGTTTGACGAAGCTTAGTCTAATTTCCTTTTCATTCTGGCCGCACTTAACTCATTTGGAGGAAGTCGCACTAACTTATGTGGTGGAGGTCGTACTTAACTCGTTCAGAGGAGATCGCACTAACTTATGCGGTGGAGGTCGCACTTAACTCGTTCGGAGGAGGTCGCACTGACTTATGTGGTGGATGTTGCACGTAACTCTTTCGGAAGAGGTCGCACTTAACTCTTTCTCATGCAACCTGACACGTTCACTTGGTCAACTTTTTCTCTTTTTGGTATTGACCAACATATAGAATTTTAGACTGCACAACATATATATATATATATATTGAATCTGTGTATGGTACTTAAATTTCATTGTTGTTATTTCTATTTTTAGATAAGGTTAGGTTTGTCTCTATAATCACTACAAGAAAAAAGGTCTATAGTGACGACAAAAGTTGTTGCTATAGACCAGAGTGTCGTCGTTATAGGTCTATAGCGGTGACCAAGTCGGCATAATGTAGTCATCACTATATGTTGGTCGGTATAAACTCCCTATAGTGACGACATATTTTGTTGTCACTATAGATGACCTATAGCGACAATATTTTGTCATCGCTATAAACATTTTTTTAAAAAAAAAATATATAAATTAGTACCTATAGCCATGACAAATATCGTTGCTATAGATTTCATAGATTTAAAAAAAAATTACAATTAATTTGACTAATCTAAATTAATTCTTAAATCATTACTTTTAAAAAATAAACAATAAATTTATACACACAATAATTAAAATCAATCCAAAAAAAACTATAAAAAAACCTCAAAATCAAAGTTAAAAATTAAAACTAATACTTTTAAACAAACATATTCTATACTCTACAATCAAACTATTAATAAATTTTATAAACCAAAAGAAATATTTCATAAAAAATATATTCAACCTCAAATCAATAAATGCTCTACAAAATTAAAGCACAAAATCCACATATTCGTATAAATACCTAAAATATTAATCAATCTATATATTAAAGAAATCAATTAAACTACAATAGAATTTAGGAAAACTTATCTCTCTAATGAAAAAAAAACTTGAAATCTAAAATAATACACACTTGAGTAACAATTAATCAAAGAAAAAAGAAATTAGTATTTATAACAAAATATTTATATAAATACATAAAATCAAAAAATTAAATATGCATATATATATATGAATTTATATTAGTGAGAAATGAGGAGTGAGAGAGAGTGAAAATCGGAGAGAAAAGATGAGAGGAAGTGGGGTTTGGAGAGAGTAAGTGAATAAATGAGAGGAAAGAAGAAAAAGAAATATATTTGAGATTTTATTATATAGCACGTCGCTATGGATAGTGAAGTCGCTGCTATAGTCCGAATGACATCATTTCATTCAAATTTCGAATTTAAGGGCGGTAAATATTACTGATCAAAATTTCATTTGAAATCTATAGGGATGAAAGTTGTTATTATAGGTAAAATAAAATAATTTATTAAAATGTTTAAATTTAGAGCAGTAAATATTATCGCTTAAAATTTTATTCAAAACCTAAAACGACGACAATTATAGTGGCTATAGGTTCAATATATTAAATTAATTATTATTATCTTTATTTTTTTTACATTTTAAAAAAATTAAAATTTATTAAATTAAATTTATAGCCACGAAATATCATCGCTATAGGTTAGATATATTAATTTTTTAATTTTTTTTTATTCTTTTTACCTTTTAAAATATTAAAATTTATTAAATATTCCCAATAACGATAACATTTATCGTCTTTATAGAATGTATAGTATAATTTTTGACATAAAATATAACGTTATTTGTACCCACCAAAACAATAACGACGACATAAAAATATATCGTTATAGAGGACCTTATAGTAACGACATAATGTCGTCACTATAGATATCATTGCTATTTATTTTCTTGTACACCATTTATTTTCTTGTACTGAGTGTAGTAAGAGAATGACAGATTATATCGATATAATTGGGAAGATGCTTCCAACTTTCATTTGATATTTTTCCCTAGTGCGATGATTTTTCATTATAAAACAAAAATTAGTTACCAATATCTCCAAATTCTTCTAGTCCATTGGAAATGGGAGTGAGTTACATATCCGCAGATGAATTCAAATCCGTGGTAAGCATTGAGAAACTCGATAGCGATTAAAGACAGTCCAACGAGTGATTCACTTTTTTCCAAAGAGGAATAAAGTTACATGATATATGTTCACTCAAATGATGCTATATTGTAATCTTTATTTATTTATTTATTTTGTCTTCGTTGAGAGATGACGTGGCAACATTCGACTTGAACAATTGAAGGGGTACAGTCTTTTTGGACACCGAGTCCACAATTGCCTATTTGACGCAATGTAGACGTCTAAGTAAAATTACCTGTTACCAAACCTTGACTGCAGCGCCATTAATGATTGTCATCTTCACGTGTAATGTTTTTTTTGTTATTTTGTCGTTAAAAGGAAAGAAAGACCAAATTATTAGTCAAGAGTCAAGACCTTGACTGATAAATATATAGTATTAATTCATCATGTAACAATTAATTCTACAGTCAACTTTTTCGGCTTTGTCTACACTATATATACGTGTCATGCCGTATAGACCGATGGCAATACTCCAAGGGCCCATTATACGAGCACCATGCAGCTCCCATGATCGTTGATTTTATCCAGTTTGTCGTAAAGGGCCACAGTCTTAATCCACCGTTGGGCCATATCTCTTTCGATATTATATATTATTACTCTGGGACCAATTATACTTTTTAGATAATTATACAGAATATTTGTCTCAACCAGAAATGTGAGTAGTAATTTTTAATAATTTTACGTGTGATTTTTCAAATTTCAAAAAATCAAACATTTAAAATTTTCATTTTTATTCTCAAATTATTATTAATTTTTTATGAGTTTTCGGTTATTCAAGAAAACGTTCATTAGAGTTTAATAAGATTTTTAATTGATTCATTTAGAAACTTATTAACAAATCACAAATTTTAAGAAAATAAGTTCAATTAAAGTCTTCGGTCCAATGTTCAAAATAAATTACATAAAATCATTTGTAGTTCTATGTACTCAATTCAGTGACAAAACCATTCTCATACATCCACTTAGTAAATACACTAATCTTAGTTAAACAATTTGACATAAGAAAGGAAAAGAGACATAGAGTAAGAACTAATCAAGGAAGAGATATGAAACTGTAAATATATGCCAAATATGCTTGTCAAGCTACCAGGATAATTACTACAAACAATTCAATACCTGAAAGTGGGAGGAAGTGAGGGTGAGCATGTGAATGCTCAGTAGAGATTCAATTACAAGTTTTTAACTAGTATAAAAACACTTACTTTCAAGTTCTTCCATGGTCAGCAAAATACTCAAAAATGTTATAGAAATCCAATTAAATTTATTTTCCGAAGGTTCAATAGTTCCAAACCAATGTAAAACATCATCTCAAACTAATACATATTATTCAAGTATTCACAAATGCATTGAATACCACCTAATTTTCATAATGTTTAATGTTTATGACGTACATAATTTCTAGCCATCTATTTGATGACTGTGAGTTTATTCCAGCCATCCGATTTATGACCGTGAGTATTTTTATCCTGTTCTTTTTCTTTTTTCTTTACTTTTTATTTTCTAATGTCTTGTTGAAACACCGTGATTCTAGTGTTCTTTTGGAAAATTGTGTTTCTATCGGCCGCATGAGATGAGTATGCAGTGCAATGTTATATGAATGACATGAATCAGAATATGTACCATTTTCTACAAATTCACAAAACAGACCATACAATATTTTTAATTCAATCTATATTTAGTTCTTAAAACTAAATTCTCATTCCATTTATATTTTACAGAAATATTGGCAGCATAACAGTTATTTTTATCAAAATCCATAAAATTCAATTCTTGAAGAAAATAGTTCCAAAATAAAATATATAGCACGCCAACCAATATGAAGTTCCTCTCAGGAAATTTAATATCAAATCAAATCCAAAATAATGCACATAAACACATCATTTTCTACAAATTTTCACAAAAGCCCATATATGTTCAAAATATGTAAATTCATATTAAAACCAGTTTTGAATTCAAGTAATCGAATTCCTACCTGAATAAGATCATTCAGAAGGTTGGAAGTCATTTTTGAACCTTGATCGCTCGCTTTGAAATATTGTTTTTCCAACGGAGTCTCTAATTGAGAAATAAGCTTCACCACTGAATTTCTAGCACCTAAATTAACTAGTTTAGATATATAACTTAACCAATTCGAGTTCGAGTTTAAACCCGACCTTGTGACACATAAATGAGGCAAAATCAGCCATCTGATCTCGTTTTTCTTGTACATCACCAAACATAGTTAATGTATATCGTATTTTTCATATTTTCATGAGTAGATCACAAATATGATATTTATTTCAATGTTCCGTGCTTGGTGATAGGGAGCATTAGCGATGCTGCAATGGTGATGGATAACCTAGCTCGTGACAACGCATCGTTCTAGGTAGGTGGCGTGAATCATCGTCGACTGGAGGAGCTCGTGCGGCAGTGGCTTGCATCAACAATCGTGAATGGGGGAGAAACCAGAGAAAGAAGGGGGAAAGAAAAGAAGGAAAAAAGGAGGGTTTCAAAAAAATTTTTGGTCCCATCACTAATATAAAAAAAATTATTACAAAATTTGGGTGGGGTTTTGCAATACCAATATACAAATACACCATATATCTACATAATATTTAGAATAATTGTTGGTATATGTTTTGTGAAACATTAGGTTTTCCAAACTCAATATAGTTGTTGTTATATATGTAAAAATGTTAATTAAGCTCGTTGCAGTAATAATAATATAAAAAAAAAAACGGTCGACCTTATCAAATTCTATCCCTTAGTCCTTGTACAATGTTACGCTTCTCTCACACAAAATAATACTTCCTCAGATAAAGATAAATTTTCAAATTGTGACTTTATGCTCCTTCAAAAAACCATATCATATATTCAACCGAGAGCTTGGCATACTCTTGGATACGTATTTTATACTTTTTCTAATATATATTAGCACCGCTAGAGCTAATTAATTACAAAACTCTCCGAAAGCAGTAGAATTAATTATCTGACCAAAATATTATTTACAACGATCTCTATATATATCTAGTTAGTAGCTAATAGCACTCTACAAAATCGAGCTCAATAACAAAAGCCAAAACACACAACTAATTGTCTCTCGATCGGTAACAACATTTTTAATTTTTATTTTTCTTCCAATCTATATATAAAAGGAAGAAAAACAAAAGGAAAACAATTATAGTAACTATTTTAACCCTTTTCAGCCCTAGTATTGTCAAAGATTCTTCCTGAGATAGCAGCAGCCAGTGCCGCTGTGAAATTGGGATCCCTTGTCAAGGAAGAAGCCATTTGTTGGACCAAGAATTGTTGCAAAACAGGCGCTTGCTCAGCTCCCTGCTGAACCGGTGCCATTTTTGGCCTCTCGGTCGAACCGGCCGGTCGGACCAAATCTAGGGTTACGGTTGAACCTAAGGATCCCATGGCTGCTGAAATGGGGAGCATTAATGAACCATGTTGGATTGGGCTGGTTTGGCTATGGCAGTGCTCTCCTTCGTAAGTAACCACCAAGAGAGATGGGTCTTCAGCACTTCTTTGCACCTGAAAATAATTAACATGATCATATATGATTAATATGACAATCACCAATATTGAATCTTTTCTTGGACTTGCTCCATAAGGGTTATATAATATATATATGCAATTTTTTAAAAATAAATTGATCGAAAAGCTTAATTTGGTGTTACGTACCTTCTTTTTGACTGGGCACATTGGTGCAAGAGAACACTTAAAATAAGCTCTAGGAGAAGGGTTATCCCTAGTGACCTTTTGACCATATTTCCTCCACTGATATCCATCCTTTACAAGCTACATTATTACAAACCAATAAAATCATAAATAAAACTATATTCTAATTACTTAGAAAGTTTAATAAAACCTTTCAAAAGGGAAAAAAAAAAAAAAGAAAAGAAGAAGAAGTCTATAGAGGTCTTAGCTAGACAGGCTATAACTGGGAATAGTGAAAAATTAATTAATTGAAAACGTGTTTGCACGTTTAGAATGAAGCTTACTAGGGTCTTATCAGAAGAATCGGTTTGTACATAAAACGTTGAAATCTTGGACTTAATTTCCTTTGGCAATTTATAGGAGTACTCTTCATCGCTGGAGCTGCACTCATTAACGTTGCTTCCATTGATTAGTCCATTGTTGTAGACTTCACTGTCCGCCTTTCGCTTCCGCGGTGTTAAGGAGACTAGTTCGTTTTCCGAGTTCTTATTCTTTAACTCCATCAATTCGCTTCGCAGAGCGTTGTAATTCTCGCACATGATAGTTAGCATTTCAGTGAGCTTCCTGTTCTCGGAGCTTATTCTATTTAGCTCTTCAGCCATTACATTATGACCATCCTGCATATGATATAACATGATGTTAGTATTTATGAGCTACCTAGCTAGATTTGGCACGTGAAATTGAAGTATATAAATATATGCAATATTAGACATTAGACCAAAAAAAAAAAAACAGCTTTTTGAGAAATCTAAAATAAAGCATATAAGAAAATAGCCTAATTTAATTAATTTCACTGAGAAAGTAGTAGTTTTCCGTGCAAATTATAATTATGTTCTTTGAAATTTGTTTGTGATGATTATACAATTACAAATCTACAAAATAAAGCATTCATAATATGATCGTTGGATTAACACTGAAACACTTTGATTTTATTTAATTGTGTTAAGAAGAAAACTGATATTATATAACTAATTTAATTCCTAGCTTGTGTTATACTAAACCGTGGAGCGTCTATCTCTTAAGAAAAGTTCGACCAAGAGAAGACAATATTGTTCATTGCTAATCGTCTTCATAATGAAATTGAATTTGAAAGACTCAGTAATGACCATGGATCACTCACCTTTTCTTTCACAACTAATTTCCCAACGAAATTAACGGAATCCCCTTCCAACTCTCTCTTCTGATTCAAAAAATTTGCCAATGAACATGAGTTTAAAGAGTACAAAACAGTACGTACGTCCAGATATAGATATATATGACATGGGACATATATGTATATGTATGTGGGTATATATATATGTATATACATATATAGTGAAAAGAAAGAGAAAAAAAAGATTATCAACTATTAAGCAAGAAACTAATTCTATAATAAGTTGTACTCACGGGAACTTCGACCACATGATGAAATGGATTAAGATTGAGATCTAGAGAATTTTTAAGCCATGTTGACTCCATTGTCAAAGAACCCTGCAAATATTGCCTAATCTCTCTCTAATTTCTCTCTCTCTGAAAAGGTATTGCTTTAATTTAACCTTTCCGTTATTCAAAGGAAAACTCAGAAAGGAGTGTGGTATTTATAAGGGAACATATGAAGGAAGGGATAGATATTATAATAAAAGAGATGATAAAGTTAAACGTTAGGACGAGAGGAAAGTTGCACGAAATAGCGGTCGAAAAGTCGTTCAGCACTACCGTACGACATCATCTTGACATCGTCACTCTCATTATGCTTACCTAGATAGCTAATTAGCTTATATACAAAAGTAATTATTGTTATTTTATACTTTTTTCTATTTTTTGTAACTTGATACGAAACCTCCTATGTCGGTAGAATTGAAGCCTACTTCTTGGAGACAAAAATTAGTTTTAACATTTTGACAATTATTTTATTTTATTTTATTTTTTCTGAATTTTCATAAATTGAATTAAATTTGTGGAAGAACAATATCACATAAATGATTAGCCGACATGTACTCTGAAACATCACAATTTAATATTTATTCGTATATGATTATTTTTACTCTAGTCATCAACTATCGCCTTAATTTTAAGTCGTTATAATTTAATTTAAATACCCAAAAAAAAAGTAAAGATAGTTTAGCATATTTTATAATTAAGTTAATGTTATAATTTAATGGGTGGATCCAGTTTAGAATAAGCGTTAATTAAATTTCTAACAGATATAGATAAGTTTGATATATTCTGTCCGAGTTGTGTTGGTAGAAATATTTGTAGGATTTCCATGCTTTTTCATATAATTTTCTAGACGTAATCCTATATCCAAATATCCAATCACCTTCCTTTAAGACGAATTTCTTCGTCAAACATTGACTCCAAAACACCGAGATAATTTACTCTCTAGACACGGTTTTGAAAACAAAAGCTTCTAAAATTTCAACCATCCTCAGACTTTATTTGTCACGTATCCGAGTCACCATCTGCTTTGAGCCGCCGTTTAATTTTATTGGACAAATCCTTGTCCCCTCCCACTAGCTTTTGAGTAGTTGTTCAAACTTGGTTGGTTCCCTATCCTTTTCTTTTATATATAAAAAAATATTCAAATATGTTTTACTTGAAAGAATTGTAGACTTGTAGTAATGAAATCTAGCAAAAAGCCAAAGTAAAATTCTTTTTTTCTTTGTCATATATATTACTCTACTTGATCATCAACTAGAATTTTTTGGCATGACTACGTGCATGATGACCAAAAGGAATAGAAGACGAGAAATTAATTAAGAGTGAAAATTTATGAGGAAAATGAGGAAGCAGTTTCCGTCATTAAGTTGTTTAACAATGAATTAAGAAAAGAGAGTCGTATAAGGAAGGTTACTCTACTTTTAGATCATTATAAGTAAACATTTTACGCGCACGGACCTCAAATTCTTCTGTAGCAGCATAGTGGGGCGCCTTTCTTTACAAGAAGTCATAAGAATCTTCTGTTTAATTGAACTGAAACATCAATGTCATAAGCAGTCTAGTATACCATACAATATTGAAACTGATATATATATATATATATATATATATATATATATATATAATATGCCAATTTAAGAGGAAGTCTAATTACTTGGATCATAAGTATATATTTACGCGTCCTCAAATTTTTCTAGCTAGCAGCAAAGTGGGATTTTCTTTAACGAAAGTCTTGAGAATCTTCAGCTTATATTTAAATGAAACATCAATGTAATGATAGTACAATATCGAAATTGATATATTATTATCCATTGTTCGGCAATGTCATGACAGAAAATTCGAGTAAGGGCAATTTCACAAGTGAAAATTCATAAATTATTTTAGAAAAATATAAAAATTTCAATTTTTCAGAAAAATGACAACTAGTTTCAAAATGACATCTTCTGTAAAAATTTATAAAAATGATCCAAATTATAAATTCTCACAGTCTTCTAATCATCACTAGACATAAATTGTTAATAATATTCATAAAACATATACATGTATCATCATCATTATAACAAGTAAGCATAATAAGTACAATCTAAATCTATGATATGAAAGTATTATTACAAATCCAATATAAGAGTTATTAAGTAGTTACCAACTACTAATCTAGTAACAAGCTTCTTCTCCCAATCACTCCACTCTAGAGTTACCCAAGTCACACTGCACACCACTTAAGAGGGGAAAAGATATGGGGTGAGCATTCACATGCTCTGTAGGAATTCCATTACCTCTTTAGAATAAATGCAACTTTTTAAACCTGCATGATTAGTACTTTTCCAAATCCATTTATAAACCAAGTTTACAAAATATTTGAGATCAAAAGAAGTCACATATTTAGAACCAAAACTAAAGCCACAAAATTGTATATATCATAAATCAACCAAGTTTTTGAATGAGTTCTCATCCTCCCATCACGACCCTTTATACCCCTTTATTAAAGGTATCCAGCATTCAGACACTACCCAGAGGTGTGTCAACAAAACGTGCGCAAGGACCTTGGTTTGTCACCTAGCACTGTAGCAACTCGCTAGCAATCTAAAATATCATGATGCAAAAATGAAACTCAAGTGTGTGGTCCTATGACGGATACAATATATCATAGAATGTATAATAACCATACATCAAGTATATCAAGAAAATCATGCTTTAAAACTCATTTGGTATTATTATAGGATTTACTGAAAATTGGACAACATAACGGCTGTATTTTTCCAAAACTACAATTTTGAACCCTACATAAAAACCATACAATCCAATTCCAGAAAATCCGATGAGTCTCAATAGTTCACATTTTCATCAAATATCCAATTAAATCAATTGAATTCATGAAAATCGACAATTTTTAGAGATAGGTCATAATGTACATTTTAAAACAAAATAAGTATAAGACTAGGTAATTGAACCGATTCCACACACGTACGTGAGAATGTTTGTAAAAAATTATTTAGTATAATCAAGAGATGCTACCTGATATAGAATAGATAAATTAGAGAAAATTAATTTTTAATTTATTTTTTTAAACTTTCTAGAAGAAAAAAGAAAACTCCACCCATAATTATACAAGTCCAATACATACATATATAGATCCTAGCAAGATAGGCCTCTCATAAAATATACATAATGTACACACACTCAAACAAGTACAAAATTCTCAATCAGGATACCATAATGTCAAAATACTTATATACACAAGCCGTTGGCACTCCTCCTCTAAACTCACATGTGAGTAGTATCATCTGTAATGTAAGAATATATATGAGTATGGAACTCAATAAGTAACGAGTGCAATTGCAACATGTGTATACCAGAAAATAGATATTTGTATGATTGGGATCTTAGTGTATATTGTATTGCCTGACAAGAATGTGAATCACATACTGAGCTACTCAGATAACTAGTAACTAATAACTAATCATAAGCCGTCATATAGAGGTCTCAAGTCCTAAATATATCTCAAACCCCTTTGTGTATTGCAAAGGTCCTCCCTATACCGCTATCAGAGTGCTCCCGTAGAAACTAAATAATATCCCCGAAGGGACCTAATAATGTCTTAGAGGAACTAGAAAATGTCCTAAAAAAAACCAAAAATTTGGGCACTGGCCCGCCACACCTTATTTACCAATACTCGTCAGGCAATATAAATACACCACATGTTCAAAATCATGCCTCGTGTATGTTAGAATGACATATTTAAATGTTAATGCTTCAGACATAACAAAATAATAGATAATTTTTCATATAATTCAAGAATCACACAAGTTTACAAAAATAAATAATTCTTACATTGCATGTGGAACATTACTTACCTTGATTTATAGACTTCAGGTGATTTTATGTGAAATACTCCTGCTCAAGATACGTTTGACGTGTCCTTAAATTTTTTTTTGAAAGTAATAAATTTATCTAATTAATATGCATGTGATGCCATAAAAATTATTATGTTAAACATTCCTGCTTAAAAGTAACTAAATATTTAATAGGTTTCTATACATAATCTAATAAACATCAAATAATTAGCTAAAAAAAATGTAAACTTGACCGAACATGCTAATTATGGATGTACCGATTTATAAGATAACAGTTGATAAATAATAAAATTCTCTTGTAATAATATAATCTTCTAGATAGATAAAACTAGAAAGGCATGCACATAATTAAAGGATCCATATAACTACAAACCTGAAATGAAATTTCATATTCTATAGTTTATTATGATCAATCTAATCCTAATACACATTCACACAAAACTAGAATTAATAAACTAAAGCTTATTGTAAGCATTTGCCCACCATGAAACATAAGAAATATTATATAGTAATTAATTACTTTTGTAAGTATGTAAATATAAATTTAATCTTACAACAACAAAATGGATCAAAACAAAAATTCCCAATCAACTTCTAGTTTCTATACAAATTCGGAAGAAAAGGTCAATAACTCAAAATATAGTTATATAAATATAATACATACAAATAGAAAATAATAGTAATAATTATAATAATCCCAACAATTAACAACTATCTTAATGATATCCTTATATGTAGTTGATAATTCATAAATAAACAGGTTTTGGAAGTAGGAAGGTTCACGGCTTTTAACTATAAGTGTACACATACCAATACATATGTAGTCACAAGGAATTATATTCACTACACAAACAATACTTGCTAAAAGAAGCTTACCTTTTTATCCTAACAAATTTTAATTGCTAAACAATCTCTTTCTCTCTCAATTATTTCCAAGACAAAAACGTAATAGAGAGAGAGAGAGAGAGAGAGAGAGAGAGAGAGAGAGAGAGAGAAATAGCTAATCGGTGGACTTAGTAGAGCATATCTCTTTATCTTTGTATAGATCATATATAAGATGAAGTAACAACCGACTCGGTTAATAAATAATATTTTTTTTTATATACCTATATTATAGATATTTTAAACAAATAAAATAATAAATAACTTACATAACATTCAAAATAATAAGACAATACTAATACCATAAGTAGGCTTGTAAAGCAAGAATAAAACTACATGAAAAATATAAATAATCAATTTCTTTAATAAAATTTTTATAAGTCCGAAGCCACCTTAACTAGTTAAAAAAAAATAATAATACCAGTGGGTAGTAACATGCAAATGTATAACATAATAATATTTGATTTAATATACGTCAAACTTGTACCAAAGAGTAATTCCGGAGTATTCAACTGCAAATCATCATAAAACGTAATAAGATTAAATAATCTAATAATTTTAAATCAAAACTTAAAATAGTATACAGACATGACAATAATATAATTGAAAATGCTATGTAATCACGTTATTATTGGCTCTTTAATTATGTGAGGAATTGAGTGTCATTAAGAAATTTAAGATATCACATTTAGAATCTTTGATTGGTCACTTAGGTACTCGAGAAGTCGTTTTAAGAATCTTATAGGTTCAATTTGAGGGGTGAGGTGACTTTTCCAAAAAAATCTCAAATTAAGAAATAGACGTCATCACTGAATTTCTAGTATCCAATAGCTAAGTTAGCATATAAGTCGATTAATTTTGATCTAGGTCGAAACCCGACCAGTACGTGACAAGCAAAACGGAATAAAATCCCTAGCCTTGTATCTCAGATTTTGTGCCACTTAAAAACATATCGATACTATATATCAAAACTTATCTCTCAACCTTATTTAGCCCAAATTCGAAATTGAAATTCATTTTTCAGGCCCCGAGCCTAAATTTAGGCCTTATTACCAGCTAATTCCAAAAAGTTACAAAAATGACTTTCTGAAAAAAATTTCTTAAATGCCACATTTTTAAATATGATTTTCTCATAATCCAATTGTCCATTCCATACAAAATAACCACTCATCATCACGTGTTATACCATACAATCATTCCACAAAGTTCCACCATCACCACTTGAAATTCACAAAAATAATTATATAAATGCCACTATTTCGTTATAAAAATAGCCAAAAGTGGTCAAACACTTAACGGAGCTGATTCGCCAGATATTAGTAACTATGAAGGGTCAACCCAAGTTAGGGGAGGTGTAGGCTCACCGGCTATGGTGGTGCTCAACGGTGAATGGTGGCAAAACGATGAAATAGGCTATGAGGATTTGCAGCTTCGCACGCAGAATTCCAACAATAAGCGGCATTACACTAGCATGAGGAGGGCGGCACGGCTTCGTCCGATCATGGGGGAGCTGCTTCAGCTAGAGTTCTGGCTTGGATCGAAGCCAATGGCCGACGATTGGAGGAGGAATTGAGTTTGATGTGAGGGAGAGAGCGAGAACATGAGAGAAAGAGAGAAATAGGGCGAAATTTAGAGATTTAATAAAATTTGAGAAAAATGTGCCACTTGGAAAATCTAAAATGGGGAAAAAAAAAAGACTTCCAACTTTGCATTTCAACCCTTAGTTCAAATTCCATTTCACTTTAATCCCTTAATCTAATGAAATGAACAAAATAGCAATAATTAAAATCAATGTTTTTAAAAGCAAGAAAAACTGTAAATATTTATATTTATATATAGGGTCCCAACCCAATAAGTATTTTTTTTCACCTATTTCTATGTATTATTTTTAGCTGTTATTGATAATGATCTAAGTAATTAGAAAAAATAAATAATAAATACACTCTAGTTAATGCTCTTTCTTTTTTTTTTCCTCTCTCTTTCTCTCATTTACCACGAAAAGATATGTCAGATGTTTTAATTAGGGCAAACAAGACCTATATATAGATTAAAAAAATTATATAGATTGGTCCCTATATATATAGGGCACTAATCTAGTAGGTATTTTTTTTTACCTATATGTAAGTATCTTTTAGGCCAATTAAAATTTATTTTTATAGTAAAAAATAAGAGAGAGAAATAACATTAATGATGCATATATTTTCATGCACATCATTATAGTCATTAGATTACCGTTAAATAATGATCCATTGGCTAAAAGTATTTCCTATTGGATTGGCAATCATATAAATATATATATATATATATATATATATATATATATATATTATGTAAGATATGTTAATTGGGTAATATAATATTAACAGATAAGTTAAAAAAATACATACTGAATCGATATATATATTAGACACCAATTATTTGATACCATTGGATGTAATAATTGAATCAATTTTCTACTTCAAATATAAATGTATAACTAACGTAAAAATGTCATTTCTTAATTTTATTCCAAGAAATTAATCATCAATAGCTAAATCATTTCATGTCCAAATATATGGAAAACATTTTGGTATGTTTAAACCCTTGTATAAGAGTGGATTTATTACTATTTTCGATTGACTTTGATTAATATAGACCATCATACATATTATATATATATATATGATGAGTGCTAAATGCATTCTTTTTTACACTCTCTTGCTTCATTACTTGATATGTGGATTCTACCATTTAGTTTAACATTTTAAAAGCAATTATAGTGAAATTAAGTAATCCGGTAGTAAAATTTAGAGATTATAGCTAGCGTTTCTTATATATATATATATATATATATATATATATATATATATGGTTGTCAATTCAATAGGTATTTTTTTTTAGCCGTTGGATCACCATCTAATGGTGATCCAATGGCTATAATGAAATGCATGAAAAAAACGTGTATCATTAATGCTCTTTCTCTCTCTTACTTTTTACAATAAAAAAATGTGCATGCTCAATTTTCATTGGCCAAATTGATACCTATGCATAGGTAAAAAAAAAAAAATACCTACTGGATTGGTGCTATATATATATATATATAGGGCACCAATCCAGTAGGTATTTTTTTTTACCTATCCATAGGTATAATTTTGTCAAATTAAAATTAATTACGTATATCTTTTTATGATAAAAGTTTGAGAGAGAGAAAAATATTAAATAATATGTATTTATTTTATTTTTTCCCCAATTAACCAAATTATGAGAGCCATTAGATTACGATCTAATGGCTAAAAAAATACTTATAGATCGGTAAAAAATGATAACTCTATGAAAATAGAGTTAATTGTGCTATTTTATTAATTAAAAATGTGTGTCCTAGAGTAATTTTAATTTAGATTTTAAGTAATTTAAGTTGTTTTATTTTATTTTGGTTTAGAATTAGTTTTATGTCATTTTATTAGGTTTAGGTGTTTTAATTTAATTAGTTTAAGTTAAATTAATTTGAAATAGATGTTTATCAGATTTAATTTTATTTATTCATTTTATTTAATTTTGTTTGATTTAAGGAAAAAAAAAGAGAAAGAAATAAATTACGAATTGAATGGAACTTCAGACGCGTGTAAGAAGAAGATGATAACATGCGTGATCTTAGCCATTGGATCAAAGCACAGACAGATCGGATTGGCGCGTGGAAGTCATGCGCGGAGAGAGGCGAGTGGCAGAGCAGGAGACATGTGGGGCCCACATCTTTAGTGGCTGTCAGCCATGTCTGATCAGCTGCTTCTCACCGTCCGTGTACCCAGTTTCTTCCTCAAACGAAAAGATGCCACGTTATGGTCTTAAAGTCAACATTTTGAAGAGCCAATAAATGTCTAGATTCGTGCCGAACTCACCCTATTATGCCACACTTGATAATTGCCCTTGTATCAGATTTTGAATAGAAACGTGGAAGAGAAAGAGAAAAATTGGGAAATTGCCACATCATTCTACCAATCATATTTGAGCGTAGGAATCTGTGTATAACTCAAACACACTTTCTTTTTAGCTATAAAAGGACTACGAGAGAAGAGGAAAAATACACAATTTTAGAGAGAGAAACATAATAGTCTAGAGAGAGAAAGTCTGTGGGAGACAGAGCAGTGAAGTGGAGCCTCTTCAACCGCGATTTCTCTAGTTTGATTTTATTTTCAGTTTTAGAATTTTATTTTCTTTAGGATGTTTTCATTTAATATTTTTTTTTCTCTTAGTTTAATTATATTCTAAATTTCTTTTTTAGGGCTACGATGTAGCATAACTATGATGCTTTGATATTTTCCTTTCAATTTAGTCCATGAATTATTTTTCCTAGTTGAGTTTTCAATTCTGTTCTTAATGCTTTTATTTAATTGGCCACTAAATAGATGATTTGTTAATCATAATGAAACCGGAAGGAGATTTATGTGTCTAGTTCATTGGATTGAAAGCCATAAATTGCATGTAAAATA
>JXTB01000028.1:954367-1021441 GCA_002914805.1 Parasponia andersonii
AATATCTTTTATAATTTCACTACTTAAATTACATTTGCTAAGTCCATGCTTATAATTATCAATATTTTCAATTATGACTTGACTACTATTATTGAAAAGTGTGAATGTTAACACACAAAACAATAAGTGCAAGCTATTAGATTGGACTGAATCTACAGAAATTGCAGCTGATGCACACTTTATCTCAAGTGATTCAAAGGATTTGGTTCATCACATTCCACTTGGACCTAATGTAATGAAAGTTGGCATAGATTTTGCTAGACAGCCTGAAGCATTTTTGTGGAGGCCTACTTTAGATATTACTTGTATTGAAGATGCTGTTGGTAGTATAATTACATAGTCAACAGATAAAGTCCTCATAAGGTGATAATCAAACTAATTAAAAGCTTCCATACATATGTTTGATTAAAAAAATTGATTCATATCTAGTATGTTTTGAACTACTATACTAATTAATATTATTTATTATCATTTGTCTAGGAAATGATGTTCAGTTATGGTGAAGGAAGACTTGTGGACAATCACTTAGTGGTGCTATGAAGAAATTGTTTTGGCACATATGCTTTTGCTGGGATATTTTGAAGTAGCTGTATTTTGTTGGCACAAATGCCTTTGTTGGGACAAGTTTACAAAGTCTTTATATTCTGTTGGCACATTTGCCCATTTATTGGGAGATGTTGAAGTTATATTTTGTTGGTACATATGCCTTTATTGGGACATATTGAAGTACTTATATGATGTTAGTTTCAATATCTTTTTCTGGGAGATGAAATATAGTTGATGATTTCTTATGGATTTAGTTAGTTGTAGACATTATCAATATGCATTAGCTTTTTTGGGTTAATGCATAGTTTATAATTAGCTTTATGAATATTGTCACAATGGTTAAAATTCATTATATTAACAATACCGTAACATATAAAAAAATTCGTATTGCAGTTTAAAAATGTTATAAAAACCTTTTTCTGTACCATATAAGATAAAAATTAAAAAATGTTATAATAGAGTTGGTAATACTTTATCCTTAGTCAAACTGCAGCTTTAAAAAAATGTTATTTATAGTTTTTTATGACAAAGAAAAAATGTTATGAAATGATTTACAGTATTAGGGATAACATTAAAAAAGTGTTATAAAAAAATCTAGACTTTTTATAATAGTGGCTGACATAGCATTTTCAAAAGTGTTATAAATATCAACGATAGCACTTTTCAATTGCTATCAGAAGGCTTATTTCTTGTAATGAATCATAACTAGTATGCTGATATAAGTGCAACTAATAATATGATAGCTGATCTGGAGAATCTCATTACTGGGGCTGAATATGGGGGCCAAGACAAACTTATGGTAGGAAATGGTAAGAAATTGACCATTACAAATACTGGAACTGTTTCTATTTCTTCAAATAGAGCTTCTAAATCACTTAACTTGCTAAATGTGCTAAGAATTCCAAAAAATTAAAGAAGTCTTGTTAGTATCTCGAAATCAACTGCTGAAAATGATGTTTTTGTTGAATTTCAAGCTGATTTTTTTGGCTATGAATTACAAGCTCACAAGGAAAATCCTCCTCCAAGGACCTGTTAGAGATGGACTTTATCTGCTCTCTTGAAATTATTTGGAGACAAAATGTGCATCTGATAGTTCAAATTGTTCTAGATTCAATAATTTCCATTGTAAATCTTAGTTGTTTCATGTATCTAACTTGTACAAAAATAAGTATGGTATGTCTAACCTAGTTAGTCATTCTATAATGTTGACTTCTTTAGATTCTAAGTCTGAACAAATTTATGGTTGGCATAGAAGATAGGGACACCCTTCATGTAGCGTGTTATCACTTGTACTTAAAAATTGTGATCATGACTTATCATTCAATGAAAATGATTTATTTTTTTCAGATTGTTAGTATGGAAAAATGCATGTGTTACCGTTTGCTAGATCTGAAACTAAGAATACATAGGCTCTTCAGTTGGTCCATTCAGATATTTGGGGACCGGCTCTTGTCACTTCTGTAGCAGGGTTCAAGTATTATGTTCATTTTATGGATGATTACACTAGGTTGACTTGGATTTATCCTATGAGAGCTAAATTTGACGCTATCTCTATTTTTGAATTATTCAAACAGATTACTAAAAAGCAATTTAACACTTTTATTATGGGCTTTCAAAGTGATTAGGGAGGTGAATATCGACCCTTTGAACCTTTTCTTACTAGTCTTGGTGTTAAAGTTCAACATCCATGTCTACATATCTATGAGCAGAACGATAGACAGAAAGAAAGCATAGTCTATATGCTTGTTTTAGGGCTTATGATGCACATAAGCTCCAATTTAGAAGCTCAAAATGCTTGTTTTTGGGATAGAGTGATAAACACAAAGGCTATAAGTGTTTGCATGCCTCTAGTAGAGTCTATATTAGTAGACATATGATTTTTAATGAAAGAGAATTTGCTTATAAGAAGTTGTTTGGTGATAAATTAAAACCAATTTGATCTCAAGATGCTATTCATGCTCATAATATTACAACTGCTTGGCATTCCATATCATCAACATCTAATATTGCAGATTTTACTATAGGCGACATTGTTTGTCCAATTTCAGATCAAAATTCTACTCCTACGATCTTTATTGATACTGCATCTGGTACTCTCACGACTCGCTTCCCAGCCTCAGCAAATTCTTCCCAAGACTCACTAAATACTCGTGGGCACCGTATCACTCCAACAGTTACTTCTGATTCTATTCCTCAAGTAGTTGCTCCTACCTCAAACATCAATAATCACTTAATGATTACTAGGTCCAAGGATGGGATCCATAAGCCTAAAGAGCTTAATACTGAACCATATCCTTTGTCTATTCTATCTCGTCTTGTTAAGCCAAGTAATGTCTCTCAAGCTCTTTCCAATCCCATTCGAAAAACACCTATAGAAGAGGAATATAGAGATCTTATTAGGAATGAGACATGGGAACTAGTTCCCCCATCATCTCAGTATAACATAGTTAGGAACAAATGGGTCTTCAAAGAAAAGTTTAATGCTGATGGCTCACTTTAGCAGTACAAAGCCCGACTCGATGCTAAAAGGTTTCATCAGACTCTAGGAGTTGACTTCACTGAGACTTTCAGTCTAGTAATTAAACCACCCACTATCAGAATTGACCTCACTCTTGCCATCAACATGCAACAGGATATCATGTAGTTGGATGCCAATAATGCATTTTTAAGGTGTATTACAAGAAAGAGTCTATATGACTTAACCTAGAGGGTTCATTGACTCTGCTAAACCAAATCATGTTTGGCTTCTTACAAAGGCACTCTATAGGCTCAAACAAGCACTCAGGGCGTGGTTTGATCGACTAAGAAAAGCCTTACTCAAATGGGTATTCAGAATTCTAAGTCAAATGTCTTTTTGTTCATTTACAATTCTAGTACAACTCTTATCTTATTATTGGGAATGATTCTATCCTAATTGGAAAGTTTATTAAAGATCTCATTCAAATATTTGAACTTAAAGAATTGATTTCTCTTCATTATTTTCTTTGAATAGAATCATTTAGAAATTTCTGTCTCAGTCAAAGTATATTACTGACTTTAAATAAAGTTAACATGGAGAATGCCAAATCTAATTCTACCCCAGCTGCCCATAGTAGAACACTATTTAAATCAGATGGTAAGCCAATGATGAATCTTTCTCTTTATCAAAGTACAATAAGAGGCTTGCAATATCTAATAATGACAAGACTAGACGTTCTTACACAGTGAGCAAGCTTAGTCAATTTCTTCTTAATCCATTGACCACTTATTGGGAAGCTTGTAAGAGAGTTTTAATATACCCCAAGGGTACGATCACTCATGGCATTAGCTTCAAACCAAGTTCTCAACTTCCATTAGTGGACTTTGCTGATGCAGATTGTGTTGAAATTTTATCTCCATAAAGTGGTCCACATGTCAAAAGATTATGACTTAATTTAAAATACTCATAATAAAAATTAATTAAATAAATAATAGGTGATATGGTAAAACTACTCAGTTTATAGAATGTGAAAAAATGAAAAACTGAATGGATATTTTAATATCCAATAACTACTCACTTTTTTGATGGGAAGAAGTGGATAAAGAGGTTATAAAAAGACTAAAATGTCCCTATAGTAGCCTAAGAGATAGATTCACTAAAATTTCTTAGCCTGTGAAAAATTCATCTTTGAGAGGTCTCTAATAAAACGGAATAAGATAGAATATCTGGATTTATCTGTTGTTTGTCTTACTTAATCAAAAATGACTGGAGGTACAATTCTTATATTGTCCTAAAGTTTTTTTTTTTTCTAACATGTGGTATCAGAGCATGCTTTCAGTCTTATTATTTAGTAAATATATCATGCTTTTGTTGGTTTTACATTAAATTAGAGAATTTTTCTCTTATATGTATAAAAGCTTGATATTTTATGTAGTAGATTTCTTCTATTGATTGTCATATATATCTTGTGAAATTAATTTAATTTTAGAGATATTATTCTTTTATATCTCATTTAGTTTTGAATAGATGTTTGAATTTAAAAAAAAAAAATCTAAACTGACCATATTTAAGTTCTCAGACAATTATTATTTGGATTTTTATAATTATCTTATAATATCTTACGACTATTAAGCTTTATCAGTTTATTTATAGAGCATTTAAATCGACGTTGATTTAATTGAGATATAAGGATATATATATATATATATATATATATATATATATATATATATGTGGTTGATTAGTTGCTTCAAGTCTTATTTAACTTTTGGTTGCGGTTATAATGGAGTTCTTATCTGATTGCTTATTTCGCATTTGAATAATTAAATGTTATACGAATTCAAATTGAGATTTATACTTATACGGTTAGTGTTAGTTGTCTGAGATTTTCATACTGCATCATCTTGATAATGGCTATTAATATTTGTTTTTCCATATAGTGTCATATACAGCTTTGTTTGAGAAATTATTATTTTATTTTATTTTACTTTTAAAAGCCATAATATGTGGAAATTCAATTATGTTTGAAGGCCATTATACTTATAGAAAAATCATTTATGTTATTTATGTGTATATGTGTTTCGTTTATTCACGGCTATAGAAAAATCATTTACGTTATTTATGTGTATATGTGTTTCGTTTATTCACGGCTATAGAAAAATCATTTACGTTATTTATGTGTATATGTGTTTCGTTTATTCACAGCTATGGGAGGAAATATTTTGAAAAAATCATAAAATATCATAATGGTCACTATTGTTTAGGAGACATGCCTTTCCTTTTATATAGAATTGATTAAAGATTAGTCATCAACATTTGGATGACTATTAATTGAGATAGTGTTTTAAATCCATTAATATGAAAAATTAATTGCATGCATATATTTAAATGCTTTATTTGTGTATAGCTTCTGTTGGAATTTTTATATGAGAATGATTGATAAATTGTTATTATTATTTTTTTTAAGCCATAATATGCGAAAAATCAATTATGTTTGGAGTTCATTACACTTATGGAAAATATGTTACTTTTATCTTTATTCAAAAAAAATATCCATATATATATGTGTATGAGTTTTATGCGTACTTATATCTATGTTCATTGGGGTATGACTTGGGCAATTTTCTAAGCCATATATGGATAATGTTGTTTGCATTTTTAAAAGCAATTTAATTGGAAAATCTATTGCATTCTTTATTTAGATATTATCCATTGATATGAATATATTTGAGTAGATTTCTTTGTATACATATTTGAGAAATATATATTATTTCAAATTTTCAAAACTGATTCGTACGTATATTATACATGTATTATATATTTTGGTGTGTTTAGTTTCTCTTTTTCTAAATAAAAAGATAATTATAATTCACACATAGAGAAAATATATGTGTATATATAGGATGAGGAATTTGGAAGACAGTTTTAAAAAAACATGATATTATTTTACTACTAATATATTATTACAGTACGTATCCTTCTTACTATTAAATTTGCATATTAAGTTCACTGTTTATGTTGTGTGCTTTAAAGAAACAATACGGTAACATTTTTAAATTACATATTGGAATAATTTAGAGGGTATGTGATATATATTATTTGGTAATTATTGTTTAAATATTATTATAGCTTAAAGAGTAGCCACAATATCTTAAGTTATAATAATATTTAGAAGGTGTAAAATCACATATAAAACTATTTAAGTGATAATTAAGACAATTACTTATTAAGAATAATTCATTAAAATAATTGTTTGGCCCCATAAGGAGATAATTATTTTAATGAGCCTTTTAGACTAAAATTGTAAACAAGACATATAAAAATGAAATTTCCTATGTCCATAAGTATGGAAATCATATTATTGTTTAAGTGTTTTTATTAATTAATCTTATAAATAAAATGTGTAAATTCAATATATATTATACAATCTCTACCCACAAGAAGGTTTGAATTTACAAATTGAATTTGATGTTGGTTGATTCAATATATGGTTTAATTTTATTCATAGCATTGATTTGTATGTAATTTTTCTTATGTAGTGATTCCTAATATTTTCAATGATTCTCGTGTTCTAATTTTGTGTGGTGATAATTTTTTAGGCTAGAAGGATAAAATTCTCCTTACTTTTGGGTGTATGGATCTTGACTTAGTGCTTCATGAGGACGAACCACTTGTCCCCACAGAATCAAGCATGCTAAGTGACAGAGCTGCTTATCAATTATGGGAGCGATCCAATTACCTTAGTCTCATGTTTATGAAGACTAATATAAGCAAAAGCACTAGAGGATCGATTCTTGAATGTGATAAGGCCAAGAACTTCATGAAGAGTATTGAAGAGTAATTTGTAAGTTCTGATAAGGCAAGGGCCAGTACCCTTATGAAAAAGCTTTCGGGCATAAAATATAACAATTCTACTAATTTTCGTGAGCACATTATGGAGACGAGAGATATTACTGCTCAACTTAAGTCTCTAAAGATTGACATTTCTGAGTCATTCTGTCACCCCCTAGGGATCCTTAGAATTGTAATATTAGTAGAATTATTATAAACTTAGTGTCAAATTTTAATAAATTTGCATTCGCAAATACTTGAAATTATGTGTGTAGTATTATTTTAATGTTAAATTTTATTACGTGAGAAAACCATATTTAATCCTTGATTTAACTTAGAAATTCTAAGTTAGTTTTCCTTAATAATAAATTGATTTTACAATAATTATATTATGTACATCAATATAACCTAATTAAAAATGTGACATATTTATCTCACATTAAAATTGCTACATTTTATAACCTAAAGTTAATGGTTGCACCAAAATAGTACCATACCGTAATTTGAATGGCTAGGATTTAAGTATACAAAGAATTAAGTCGACAAATCAATCTAAGGGTGGAAAATAAGTTATTGAAAAAGATGAAGAGTAATAAAATTTTACCTTAGGAAGGTAATAACTTTGAATGAGTGGAATAGAAAAGGAAAAGGATAAAGTTAATGGATAATTCAAAAGGTAGAGAAAAAAAAAATCATAATGGAAATGTTCTTTGGAAATTAGTGGCCATAATTCAAAGTAGAAGACATAGACAAAACTAATTAGTAACTTTTGTCTTCAAAATAATTCAAAAGGTATAAAAAAAGATTAATATAGTGAAGACTTTCTTTGGGAGTTAGTAGTATTGGATTCCAAATAATTGAAAAAGAAGAAAGATTAGAGACAAAAGTAGTGGATGAGTAAAAAAATTAAGTAAAAGATAAGGTAATGGAGTAAGAAAAGAAGATATATTGATAAATTGATAATAATGATGCTTGGATTATTTAATGGAATGTAAAAGTATGTATTATTGGATACCTTCCATGGATGGCCTATAAATAGATCATTTATTTGGCAATTCAAGTCCATACTTAACCTTTCAAATTACTTAGCCAAAACTATCTTCATATTTCCAATTATTCCTTCTAAAAAAAAAAAAAAAACTTTTTCTACCTCACTTTCTTCCGAATCCATAAGAGATACAATATTTTACCCATCGACTCTAGAAATTTAGAATTATAATCAAGAGAAGAGAGTACTTAATTTTGTGGTGGAAACATAAGAAGGAAGATCCAAACTTGGAAGGTATTAGTTTCCCTCACCTTGCTTGTTATGTGTTTAAATAGATTATTAAAAGAATAAATAGGTAATAACATATTTGACCTACTTTAGATGTTATATATTTTATATTATATTGAGACTTACTTTGTTGATTGCTTAAGCCTCTAAATATGAATACTTTATAATAATAAATGCTAAATAATAATAATAATAGTAAAATCAAAATGACTAAACACAAAAAAGTGAAAGATTTTTAAAGTGTAAGACCCTAAAATAAAATATGCATGAAAATGAACCAAGCTTAATGATTTAGACTTAGAACCTTAAGAATAGATTTTTACCCATTAGAAATGCTTTCCAAAAATTAAAGATGTCTGCTCAAAAGTTGGAAGGACTAAAATACAAAATTTTTGAGTATTTGGGTCAAAAGTGTAATTTTGACAAAATATGGGTCAAATATGTGAAAAAATTATTTTAGGAAATTTTAAGACTATTTTAAAGTGTAAAAATAAATAAAAGAAGAATCTTTGTAAAAGTAAATAAAAGAAGAATCTTTAACAAAAAAAAAGATATAGCTCAATATTTACCATTAGAAGGCATAAATGTTAGAAATCTTAAGATTTTGGGCAAAAATATAAATTATAAAACTTGAAATATTGGGTTAGAAATTCGGTATAAAAATAAATAAAAAAAATAGTTTAGATCTCTAATTGGGATAAGAAAATATTTACTTAAATTTAAGACATGAAATCAATTATAGGAAATAAGTAATGTATGCCTCTAATTGTATTTTGTCTAAGTTTAGTGATAGGCTTAAAAAGCGCGATCAATACCAAAAAATATTTAGTCTAAGTGTGATTTTAAATATTAAATTTATATAGCCCTTAGTGTGGTTGACTCAATTACCATTTTATAATCCTTAATTACGAATAAAGAAATATAATTAAGGAAACTTAATTAATTTAGGATGATATTAATCAAATCAACAACCAAATTATTGATAGATTAAAAAAATCACTATAATCAGGGTTAAGGAGAATCAAATCTCATCCATCTAAGTGAAAGTATAAATTAGTCAATGAATATAGCGTGACATTGTTTCTCAAATGTGAAATTTTATGCTGGATCAAGACTGAGTCTTAAATGTTTTAAGCTCACTAAGTAATTAGAAGTTAAAAAAAACAGTATAAGGCCAGTTTAAATTTTTTCTAACAAATAGAGTATGTATACGTCAGGGCAAACTTTGATCTAGACGTACGTAATTAACCAGTGGAACTAGGATAATCATATCATGAGGTAAGTACAATTTCACCTATGACATGGATGGTTGAAAATATTTCATGTTTACAGTATGATATGTTTGAATTAATTTCATATATTAACTTGTCTTCATATTATTATTATTCTATGGCCTATGTATAATATATGCTTATAAAGATACTTTTCTTATGCTATAAAAAAATAATGTATGCTTACTTTACAATATTATCATCCTTTAACCTACTTTAACAAAGAAAATGCTATGATAGTTGAATATAAGTTTTGGTTCATTGAAGTGTATCCATTCATCTTAAGAAATGACTAAATAAGACAAAGAATTTAAAGGTATCATACCAACCTCCACTAGGTGAAGATATCCAAAGGAAAATAAGACCGACTTCCCCTAAGCGAGGATTCCTGAGGAAAAGTATGTTAAGATTATGACTGTGAGTGTTTTCAGTTGGGTCGCTCCCTTGATTCCCATTTGGTAGTACACTCTCGGTATGTACACCAGGGCGCATAAGAAAGATAAAAAACTTTACAATCAAGAATGAGATAAAATCATGATATAATATCTTATAATAAAGCGTAAAGTAATGGTTTCATAAAACAGCATAACTCGAATTTCAAAAAAAAAAAAAAGAATTGTTTATTCATAAGGAAAATGTTTTATGAGAATTACATTGTATTTACTGGGCGAAAACTCATATTTTATGAGTATCCATGCTGTAGGTACCAAAGAAAAGAAACTTCTGATTTAATTGATAGGTTAGCTGGAATTGAAGCTAGGATGAATGCGAGGCACGTGCAAGGGAATACTGTTATTAAAAATTACTTCCTCATATGTTCTTATTATGAGACAAATGATTTCAATTATGTAAGCTTGATGTTATTTGAAAACGTACTTATAACTGGGCATTTTATTTCGTAATGCATGATTTAATCAAATTGAACTTGAAAATGTATTTCGATTTAATAGAAATTAAACAAATGTTTTTTTTGGATCTAAAAGAGAAAATGTTTTGATTTAAATAAATGCAAAATATAAGGGGTTCTGTCTAAAAACCTAAACTGTCTAAGGAGAGCTTGGGACTTAAGTGGTACATATGTGACCCCCCCTCCTCACCTGGAATCCTTTTTTGGTTGCGCATTATTTGAATCACCTTAATAAAAAGTTTATAATCAAATTTAAATAAAGGGTACTTAACCATTGAGAAGTATTTACTTGTTTTCAAAATTTAAGTAAATTGTTAGTTATGAATATAAATCTCTTAAAAAGAAATAAAAGCATAAAAAAAAAATTGTCATGAATTTTCAGCATCTAAATTTTTTTTAAGCTAAGAAGGTAAGTAGTTAACGATCAGAAAAAGTCTAGTCGTTACACATTCTTAGTTCATTTGATTATAAAATATCTTTCTAAGAAGTATGGTTAATTTAAGATCTCATATAACACATAAGGATAAATAGACTGTTAATGAACTCCTAACTATGTGTGTTCAAGAGGAAGAAAGACTGAAGCATGAGAAGCTTGAGGTTGTTAATCCCACAACTAATGATGAGGCAAATGACAAGAAGGCTAAGACTAGTCCTAAAGGAAAGAAAAATAATGTACCAAAGTGGAAAAGAGGCAATGAGGGAAAATGCTTTTTTTGCAAGAAAAAGGGGTACATGAAGAACGACTGCTTGAGACAGAAGAAAAGTAACTCTTTCGTTTATGTATGTCATGAATCTTATTTTATTGAGGCTCCTAATAATATATAGTGGAATGATTTTAGTACAACAATTCATGTTGTTAATATTGTGTAGGGTTTTCTAAATCTAAGGAAACTAGAGACAATTGAAGAATTCATCTATTCGGGAAATCGGATGAGTTAGAGTTTGAAGGCATGGGAACATTTAGATTAGTTCTAAAATTTAGCTTTTATTGAGATCTTAAAGACACTTTTTATATTCCATCGTTTTCTAGAAATTTGGTTTCTATTGCAAGACTAGTATCTTTGGGTTTTAAGTTTGTATTTGAAGATTTAAATTTTCTTTTATTTAAAGATGGTACTATAGTTGGCAATTGTTTTATAGTTGATGATTTATATAAGTTTAACTTGGATCCCACATGTGACTGCAACCTTTCAACAATGCAAGAAAATTATATTGGTACTAAATATTGTATTATTAATGAGCACTCCTCTAATTTATGACATAGGAGATTGGGACATATCTCAATCCAAAGAATTAAAAGATTAGTGAATGAGGGAGTTTTACTAGCTATTGATTTCACTGATTTTGGTACTTGTATAGATTGCATTAAGGGAAGTAAACTAATAAGAACTCTAAGGATGTCGAGAGAAAATCTGAAATTCTTGAGAATATACATACAAATATTAGTGGATCATAATCTTCTTGTCTAAATGGTCAAAGATATTTTATATCTTTTATAGATGACCATATAAGGTATATGTATCTCTATCTTATAAATCAGGAGAATGAGGTAGTAGATGCCTTTAAGATTTATAAAGCAGAGGTAGAGAAACAAAGGGAACGAAAAATCAAATTCGTTTGATCAGATAAAGGAGGAGAATATTACGGAAAGTTCACTAACAAAAGTCAAATACTAGGTCCATTTGCTAAGTTTCTCCAAGAGGAAGGCATTATTATATATTATACAATGCAAGGTGCACCATAACAAAATAGTATAGCTGAAAGGAGAAACTGAACCTTAATAGATATGGTAAAGAGCATGATCAACAATTCAAATCTGCCCTTAAATTTATGAAGTGAAGCCTTGAAAATTGTTGTGTATATTTTAAAAAGGGTTCCATTTAAGACAATTCCTAAAATACTTTTTGAATTATAGAACAATTGGAAACCAAGTTTAAGACATTTAAACATTTACAATCCTCAATTAAAGAAATTGGACCCAAGAACAATTAGTAGTTATTTTATAGGCTATCTAGTAAACTTAAAAGGGTACTAGTTTTATTGTCCTTCACATTCAACTAGAATTGTCGAAGCTAGATTTTTAAATGATCATAAAGTGAGTGGGAGTAAATTTCCTAGAAATATTGAATTTCATGAAGGAATGGAAAATTCAGAATCGACTACTTAATATAATATAATTGTTTCTTACTAAAGAAATACTTTAGAACCTATTGAGATGCAACTGATTCAAAAACAATCACTCAATGAAGCGCATGCAGAGCCCACAACTCAAACTCTACTAAATGAGAATGAAGCTATTAATTTAAAGAGATTCTCAAGAGTAAGGAAACCAACAATTTCTAGTGATTATGTTGTATATATCTCTAAGATTTTGAAAATGATCCTAGCTTATTTTCACAAGCCTTGAATGGAGAAAACTTTACTTTTTGGCATGATGCCATAAAGAAAAAGATGGAATCTATGGCTAAAAATCAAGCTTAGGATCTCATTGAGTTGCCAGTTGATCATACAACCATTAGTTGTAAATATTTTTACAAAAGTAAAACAAATGCAACTGACAATATTGAACGATATAAAGCTAGACTTGTAGCCAAAGGTTTTACTCAAAAATAAGGTATTGATTACCATGAAACATTTTCTACAGTTTCTAAGAAAGATTCTTTTAGTATCATTATGTTTTTAGTAGCATATTTTGACTTAGAGTTACACTAAATGAATGTGAAAACGACATTCTTAATAGGGATCTTGAGGAAGAGATATACATGGAACAACCTGAAGGATTCAATGAAAATAAAAGTAGTCACCTAGTTTGTAAATTAAAACAAGCTTCCCGATAATAGTATTTGAAGTTTCTCAATGTTGTTACTTCATATGGATTTACAGAAAATATTGTTGATCAGTGTATATATCTTAAGATCAATAGGAGCAAGCACATTTTTCTAATCCTATATATAGATGATATTTTACTTGCTACTGGTGACTTGGGTTTGCTACACAAAAGGAATTCTTGCTCAAAGCTTTGAAATGAAGGATATGGATGAAACTTCTTATGTCATTGGCATAGAGATTCACAGAGACTGGTCTAATAAGACATTAGGATTGTCTTAAAAAGCCTACATTAAAAAATTTTTGGAGCAATTTAGAATGAAGGATTGTGCACCTACTGTAGCACCTATTATTAAAGGGGATGAATTCACTCAGAGTCAATGTCCATAAAATAACTTGGAACAAGAACAAATGAAGTTAATACCTTATGCTTTCGCTGGAGACAGTCTAATATATGTCCAAGTCTGTACTAGACCTGACATTGTATTTGCAGTATGGGTACTAGACCGATATGAAAGCAATCTTGGTATGGAACATTGAAAAGCTACCAAAAGAGTTATGAGGTATCTACATGGAACCAAGGACTACAGACTTACATACAAGCATACCGATCATGTTGAAATGATTGGTTATTTGGACTCAGATTTTGCCGGATGCTCAGATTGAAGGAAGTCTATTTCAGGATACATTTTCCTTCTTGCTAGAGATTCTGTGTCTTGGAGAAGTACTAAGCAAACCATAGTTGCTTCATCAACTATAGAGGCAGAATTCATTGGTCGCTATGAACCTACGTCACAAGTATTATGGTTGAGGAATTTTATCACAGGTTAAAAATTGTCGATTCTATAGCAAGACCTTTAAGGCTTTACCATGATAATTCAGCTGCAGTATTCTTTTCTAAGAATAATAAAAGTAGAAGTTGCAGCAAGCATATCGACATTAAATATTTGGTTGTTAGAAATCATATCAAAATGTAAGAAATAGTCATTGAATATGTGAAGACTGAGCTCAATATAGCTAATCCCATGACAGATTGCCAACTAAATTGTACAAAGATCATGTGGATCGTATAAGATTATTTAATTTGACTAATTTTTGTATTGATTTTATTCTCTGATTATGCACGTACTTATTTGGCTATTTCAATTCATAAAATATATTATACACATAAAGTTTGTAATATTTAATCTATTAGGATTATTTAAGTAGGACTTGAATGACTTAAAGAAAATTTATTCATAAAGTAATATTTAGAAATTTTCAAGCATGTGACACATGGAAGGGAACATATATATAATTAGTACACGACCGCGAGGATTCATGTATTGGAAGTTTCAATTAAGTGTTTTACTATAAAACGACAGAGGAAGATACCAAAACATCTTATGGCCATGACAAGTCATCACCTTACAATACATACATTTATTATTTGGACAAAGTCGGAAAATGTTAGAATTTTATCCCCATATAAAGTGGTCTAGATATTAAAAGATTATGACTTAATTTAAAATAATCATAATAAAAATTAATTAAATAAATAATGGATGATGTGGTATAACTACTCAGTTTATAGAACGTGAAAAATGAAAAACTAAATGGATATATTAATATCCAATAATCACCCACTTTCTTGATGGGAAAAAGTAGATAAAGAGTTTATAAAGGAATTAAAGGGTCCCTATCCTAGCTTAACAAAGAGACGCACTAAAATTTCTTAGTCTGCGAAAAATCCATCTCTGAAAAGTCTCTCATAAAAAAAAATATGATAGAAGATCTAGATTTATCTATTGTTTATCTTGCTTAATCAACAATGGCTAGAAATATCATCTTTATTTTGTCCTAAAGCTTTTTCTAACAAATTGGGCTAGTTGTCGTCATGACATATGATTAACATGAGCATGTTGTGTGTTTCTTGGCAATCGCTTGTTATCATGGAGCTCGAAAAAGCAATATATTGTGGCACGATCTAGCATAGAAGTAGAATACATAGCTCTTGCTCATGTTGCTGCTAAATTACCTGGTTGCAATCACTACTTACTGAACTTGGAGTTCAACTTCCATATTGTCCAGTTGTGTGCAGTGATAATCAGGGAATAGCTTCAATGGCAGCTAATCCAGTCAGTCATCGTAGAACAAAGCATATTAAGATAGATACACACTTTATTCAGGACAAGATACTAAGGAAGCAACTCGAAATCAAATATGTTCCATCATAAGATCAAATTGCAGATATCCTAACAAAAGGTCTCTATTTTGCTCGATTTCTTCACATGAGGAGCAAACTAAATGCTGAAGTTTCCCTCCCCATTTCTTTTTTTTTTTTTTTGNGGGGGTGGAGAAGGGAGTGGGGATATCAAGCAGTGCAATACAGAACAAGACACGTCAGCCTAAGTGTCTAGAAGCTTTGACTTTAGTCAACTCTGTTAAGTGTTTGTTAGATTGTTAAGAGTTTTCTTAATACACTCTGTTAGAGTCCGAGCTTTAAGCTCCACTTGTATAAATCTGGCGTATTAGCTGTAACAGCTTCCATTGTACACTAAGCTCTTCAATATAAATTTACAAAGTGTAACATCAACTCAACAAATTAGTCTGAGAACTCAATTATTTAGAGTCTTTATCTCTCTAAATTCCCATACCACGCTTACTCTAGAAGCTTAATAATTACTAATATAACTTATTCAATGAAACCTAATAATATTCTTGTTGGGTCGCTTGACTTGAACCAAGAGGGCCAAGACCAAGACCGTCTCCAAGTTGATGGCAAATTTGTTAACAGGACTCGCTACAAATTCCAATGTGCTTTTGACAGCTGTCTCAATTGGTGCTTTTTAAATTGCCACGTTGCTCATTTTTAAATAAATGGCTGAAAACTGATCGATTCACTATCTTGTAAGTTTCCTCGAAGCTACATATAAACACCTTTGGCGCAGATATTATGGACTACTAGAAGGCCAGAAGCCATCTCCATCTCATCTATTGGTTTGTTTAAGACATATATATGTTTTTATATTTATATTTTAGGTTAATAGTGTGAATATTAATTATAGGTTGGAACTGGATGAATATAATAATAATATATGATCAAGATAACAACAAGCAAATTATATTTCTACGACGACCCATCAAGATCCAGTCATGAATGAAACTAACTTAATTATATTTTTTATGTACCAGAATAAAAGATTTTAATTATTTTAATAAATGCTGGATTGTTGGGGATAATGTGGATGAGTCCCAATAAATTATAAATTATTTCAGGATGAGTTTCCTAGGAAAATTTCTTGAAGTTAGAATATTATGTTCTGTCTTTCGCCATCAAAATAAAAATTATATTTATCTTCCAAGTGGTTAGTAGTGATGAATGATAATCATTAAGGAGAGAGATAGTCCAAAAAAAAAAAAAAAGAAAAGTCATAATCTTTACAACCATTTAAACGATATGGAATCTGAAGTCAAAATCTTTCCAACTATTTAAACTCATGAAATCTGACTTTTCTTATTAAGAAAGATAAAAGACAACAAAAGACTGAAATCTAGTTACGAGTCTGTGGAAATTAGGATAATACTGAGGTTATGTTTGGGTTATCCGAATGGAATAAAAATAGTAACAAGAATTACAATAGAACGAAATTAGAATAGAGTAGAAATGATATTTTATCGTTTACTTGAACTAGTAGAATAGAATAGAATAGATATTACATTGATAAAAATATTTCTACTTTTGGTATCCTTGTGGGGCAAAAAAGGAAAACTTAGGTTTAGACAAATTAATAAGTTTTGGAATCATGTAAAGGTTTTTAGAAGAAATTAACATTCCATTACTTGATTGAATAAGCTGGTCAATTTCTTTATCTAAAATACAAACCAAATAATGGAATATGCATTAAATAGGAATGAACTTTCCATTCGAGAGCTCATTCCAGCAAATCAAACATAGTCTGAGAGTGTCGTTATTATAGCTAGGGAGATAGTGTATAGATATAATCAACTTGGATACAAACTGAATAGCGTCGTTTGATACATGTGATTAATGGGAGTCTTAAAAAATTGGAAGCGTACAATCCCTAAATTTTTGTAAGGATAAAATGGTCTTTTGAGGCAATTTTTATAAAATAATAATAATAATAATAATAACATATATATATTTTATTCGAATTTTGGATGAAAATGTGAGAATATTTAAAAGAGGGACCAATTTCCAAAATTGAAGAACTTTTTTGAAATAAAATTTTAAAATCAGGGACTTATGTGCAATTTTAAAAACAATACACTGCCCTTTAATAGGTTGATACGTGGCTAGCCCATTTCCCCTCAGCTCTCTCCTTTTCTCCTGCGATTTTCCGGCCAAAACGTTGATTTTACAGCGAGCATCCGACGAGGCACTTCCCGGCATCGTCGAGCACCGCCACCACCCGCAGTTGACAGCTGGTGGTCGGACGATCCTCACGCCACTGTCCCCGCCACCTGATGACGTCCCATTTGTCGCCAGTAATGCATAGAAGCCAAGAGTTATTTTCCGAGGTCGGTGCCAATTTCGGCGACGTTTAGCCGTGAAAACAGTCGGGTTTGATTCATCTCGTCACAGTCATTAATGTGGTATATATATCTTGACTCAATATTGTCCAGATTGAATTTTTCAATTTTTATCAATTTTGAGCTATTTTAGTTCTATATTTACATTTTTTAATCTGACCGTTAAATCGTAAAATAAACCTCATATTTGTGATGTATTCATGAAACCAAGAATTTTGATATATATATATATATATATTGACTATATTTGGTGACAGACATGAAAAGCTAAATCTAACGGCTTAGATTGTCTCAATTTGTGTGTCGTATGTTCGAGTTCGGCGCGAGTCCGAATTGGTCAAATTATTTATCTAACTTAATATTTTTAGGTGCTCTAAATTTAGTGGTGAAGACCGTTTCACAGTTTGAAACTCTGATTGAAAATCCAGTTTTCAAACCTATCGATCAAAAAGTTCGAAAACGATACTTGACCGTCTAAATGATACCTAAATGACGCCAAATTTTCTCCATAGCCCCGTAACATTATTTGGACACTTGATTGAGGTAGGGATTCAATTACTTGATATTTAAATTGGTTTAATTTTATTTTTCACATATTTTTGATAAATATGGAATTTCGTGAAATTATTTGTAAAAATTGTGATTTAAGTCCGTTTTGACCTGATTTGAGATATAAACTACTAGGAGGCACGTCATACTAGTTGGTGTGTCATATATATTCTGTTTTGAACTATTTTCTATAAGAAATTGGAGTTTTGGATTTTTATCAAAATGCCTGTTATAATGTCAAAATTTTTAGAGAATTCGAACGATTTGAGGAACTCAGTTTTAAGAACTAAAAGTGATTTTATTAGAGAATACTACATAGTTATTTTGAGATTTTATGGAAATGGTGTGTATTCTTATTCTATCATTCATATAATATTGGCTTGCATTCACACACTTATGATGCTCCACATTAAGTGATTGGACTTACGATGCTCCACATCGGGTGATCGGACTTATGATGTCCCACATCGGGTGATCGAACTTACGACGCTTTTTTAGATGGCTCGAACTTACGGATGATCCACTAGGACACTTCGGATATCATAATTGCATACATAGTTATATGTTGGCTTGAATATATATGTGCTAATTTTGATGGATATTTTACATTTATTTGAAATATTTAAGCTATTAGACTATGATTTCCACTTGGTTTTGTGAATTGTTTTGAATGGAATACTAACCATGTAGGACTTCCAACGTGAATATATTTTCTTTCATAGAAAAACTTGTAATCGAATCTCTACTGAGCATTCATGTGCTCACCGCTTACTTCTTCTGACTTTCAGTTGTGGATTTATTTTAGAGTAATTATCTTGGTAGCTTGACAAGCTTGTTTAGCTTATGTATGTCATCTTCTACATCTTCATTGGTTGGTTCCTATTTTATACCATCCTTTCCTTTTTATGTCAAATTTGTTTAGCCAATTATAGTATATTTATTACGTAGATGTATGAGGATAAATTTTGCTATTAAAATGAGTACTTAGAAATACAAATGATTTTATGTAAATTATTTGAATATTGGACTTAAAGTTTAATTAGACTCGTCTTTCTACAATTTATAGATTTACAATTGTTTCTAAACTAATTAATTAGACTTTCTTATAAACTTTAAATGAAGGATTTCCTTGAAAATTTTAAATAAATGAAAAGTTTCTTAATTGTGAAATTGTCTTACTTCTGAGAACTAAAATTTAAAAAGTCAAGTATTCAATTTTCTGAAATTTTGGAAAAATCACTATTTACCTATGTTTCAACATAAAATTTACTAAAAGTCATGGCCTTTAGTTTTCAGTCGTGACAGTTTTTGTACCAGAGCTTCAGGCTTAAAATCCATCTAGGATCTTACCTGTGATATTTTAATATTTAAAAATGATTTAGTAAAGTGTTTGACAAATACCTCATACATCATTTAGGAATTGGCTAAATAGATTATTTTTGCTCCGATTCATTATGAATTCTTCATTCACCTCCCTAGAGTGGAACTTTAGTATCCTTGGAATAGTTGTAATCCTGAAATTCTAGTCTCAAAAGTGTCAGGGTTCACACGAGACTAGTGAATTCTACTTCTGTGAAAAATTCCTCAAATCAAATGAATATTCACTTTTCTACTCCTATATCCATTATTATAATGAGCTATACGAACTTGGTAGGTTCTAAAATAGTAATTCAGTATCCTGTTTCTTGATTGGCATGATTTGACATTATTTGTGCTTGTAGGGTTGCAATTTGAAATTATTGGGAACTGTTTGTATGTGTTTAACCAGATTGAGTGTCTGGTAGTATTTTTCTGTGATTTTCTATCATGCATTAGATGGACTTATTAATGGACATGACAAACTAATTTTCGTTCATGGATTGATTTAATAATATGAACTTGGTAATAAAAAATATGTTTTTTTTTCTAGTCTTACCAAGTTAAAATTCTTGTTAGGAATTTTTTTTAATTAGTAGGATCTAATTGGTCAATAAATTGGTATGATATGTAATGTTTGCTTGAATGTTGTATTGCACTAGTTTTATCAAATTTATTTAGGTAGCCCTTAAATATAGAAATTTTTATAAGAATTGAAATTTGGTTAGACATAAGCTTGATAAATTGATCTTGAAACTTTGGAAAAATTTCAAGTTAATAAAATTAGATTTACATTTGTATTTGGTCAATACATTTTCTTTTTTTTCAAAGGAACCATATACATTTTAATTGTGAGTAATGGTTAAGCACGTGTGATTCATATTTTTCAAGGACTGTATGCTATATATATACATATATATATATATATATATGTATATATAAGAAATAGTACTACTTTGAGTTTGAGGTTTGTAAAATTGCTAGTATTATAAAACTTGAAAAAAAAAATTCTTTAAACAAATTGTGGTACTAGTAAGATTTTATTGCATATTTAGTAGTATTGAATTGAAAATAAAAGTCCTTACTATCAAGTAAATTTTCTATAAACTTAAGGTTCCCAATAGTTATCTAGTTTTAAATTGGGTTGATATTCTTGCTAAATATTCTCCAACTTTTACTTGTTATTCGATTTTAAATTTAAGGAAATCTTCAGAAAATCTTTGGTGTAATTTAGTGTGGTATGCATATAAATTCTTAGACGTTTCTACATATATTTCTAAAGTCAAATTTATAATATCTTGTTATAAGAATTTTGTGAAATAAAATTGGTTATGCTAACTTGTGTGGAACCTAGAATAAACAGAGAAATTTTATAATTTGAAAACTCATTTTGGAATTTTTATGAAATCTGGTTGTTATGACTCTATAGGTCTTATTACTTGGATTTAATTATTCTTCCAAGCTTTTCATAATATATACGTGGCTTAATTATTTGAGGTATTTACAATGTTAGTGATCATTGGATTGTTTTACGAGTTGAGTGAGGTAAAAAAAAAATCACTTGACACACTCTATTATTTTCTAAAATGCTTTATAAGTTCTTCCTATCATTAAAATATTTTTTGAAATTGTTTTTAGTAAAAGTAATAGAGTATGGTGACTTTAAAGTTATAAAAACTAAAGAAAGCCTCACTTAAATATTACCTAAAGTTTTTCATTATTAAAGAACTATGGGAAATTAATTGCATAACATGGTTTACCAACAAAAGAAATATGTTTTTGAATCTCTTAGAGAGACATCTTTGAAAACTATGGAGAAGTTTTGAAAATTTTAAGAAAATTTCTCTTAGATTCAACTATGATTTAAAAGAAATTGACTAACTGATGATGACAAGAATCAATCTTGTTGATGTATTCTCTTTTGGCGTTAATATGAGAATACTACTTATAGTACTTTGCTTATGTTGACTCTTAGGGATTTTCGGAAACCCTGATTAAAATCTATTGTGGATTAGAGTCATAGTTGAGTTTGTTAATATTGAGATCAACTTGTGACTCATTACTTGATTTGAGATAGATCCAAGCCTCATTATGGTGGTATAATTGATAGCATATGAATCAGTTCACTCATAAGTCTATATTGAGAGTTATTAAACTTTTACTATTATATTTTAAAAAAGGAATACTTGAAATTCAGGTTTGGTTTACCAATGGCCAAGGTGGAACCTTATTGTGAACTAGTGTAATATTCCTATATGCCCAAATTTTGTGTAGCATATTTTTGAAAATTATTTATGATTTCTAAAATGAAATGAGGTTAGATGAGAGATAAGTGTCACAATGAAGACAGTCTATTCTATTGAAACCTTATTTTTGGGGCATTATAATATTGTTAACTGTTTTAATTGTGTATTATTTTTTGAGTAATTTCTATATGACTACCTTTTGTACCAAAGACTTAGAGAGTCTTTGGAGGTGATTGATGATTTGGGATTGTTATTATAATCTTGTATTGGGTAAAGAGACATAGAGTCTCTGGGTTGAGTTATGGTATAAGTTAATACCTTGTGATATTACCTTGGATAAAAGACTTGGGAAGTCTTTGGACTATATTTGTTATGTAGATATTTGCATTTTATATGCTTGGATTGTTGTGGTCCTATTGGCATTTGTTGTGCCAAGCGCTTCTGAGTTAGAGATTCTTAATTATAGTAATTCTAGTTTTGTTCTTGACTAGAAATGTCTTGTGAATATGGTCATTACTCGCTCATTATGAGGAACAGTAAATGACTTATGACATTGCACTCTTGTTGTCATTTTTAACCTCTAAGTTCGTCTATCTTGTGTGTGGTATAACATAAGTATAATTTTTTTTTACTCGAGACCTTATTGAGTATTATCGTGTGTAGATAAGGATTCTATTGGTTTTTGGACTCAATGATTGATTAGGACCAATTTTAACTGCAGAAAAATAGAATTGTCCCAGTTTATTATTGATCTAGTGTGATCTAGGGATGGTATTCTACATATCTGACATTCAATATGCTATACTGTATTGGTGTCTAACAATCACTATTCTGACTATAGAAGTCCTAACTAACATTACTACTTCTGAGAATAGTTACCAATTTTGGGTCATTGCTTCTTATCTCTTGTGTCAAGGCCATATGCTTATTGATGAGCTCATTTTGAAATTCCATGTCTTTTGTATGCATCCTTATCGTATACCTTTGTATGACATTGGTATATCAACGGAGTTCTAGCTCCATATGTGGAGTGTATATTTTACACTTCTCAATTAAACTAGTATATTATCCGCTGCTCCTACATACCATAACAGATAGTTTACTTTCCTTTTGAATGTTATTCCTTGGTTTACTAGTATCCCCTACTGTACTTGAATTTCGGGACAAAATTCTTTTAGGAGGGAAGGACATAAAATTCCTAAATTTTTGTAAAGGTAAAATGGTTTTTTGGCGCAATTTTTATAAAATAATAATAATAATATTTTTTTTAATTTGAATTTTGGACAAAGATGTGAGAATATTTGAAAGAGGGTCCAATTTGTAAATCTAAAGAACTATTTTGAAATAAAATTTTAAAATTAGGGACTTATGTGTAATTTTTAAAAAATTGCACTGCCCTTTAATGGGCTGACATGTGGCCAGCCCATTTTCCCTCAACTCTCTCCCTCTCTCCTGCGATTTTCTAGCCAAAAGGTCGATTTTACAACAAGCCTTTGACGAGGCACTTCTCGGCATCGTCGAGCGCCACCACCACCCGCAGTCGATAGCTAGAGACCAAACAATTCTCGTGCTACTGTCCCCAGTGCCTGACGACGTCCTATTCGCATCTAGTAACGCATAGAAGTTGCGAGCTATTTTTCGATGTCAGCGCTGATTCCGTTGACATTTTGCTGTCAAAATGATCGGGTTTAATTTGTCTCATCATGATCTTTAATATAATATATATATCTTGACTCAATATTGCCTGGATTGAGTTTTGCCATTTTTGTAAATTTTGAGCTATTTTAGTTTTATATTTAAAATTTTCAATCCGACTATTAGATCATAAAATATACTTCATATTTGTGATACTCATGAAAGCAAGAATTTTGATATATTATTGACTACATTTGGTGACAGACACGAAAATCTAAATCTAATGGCTTAGATTGTCATGATTTACGTGCCGTGGGCCTAGATTCGGTTCGGGCTTGAATCGGTCAAATTATATATCTAACATAATATTTTTGGGTACTCTGTATTCAGTGATGAAGCCATTTCACGATCTGGAGCTCCGATTGAAAATCCAGTTTTCTAACCTATCGATCAAAAGTTCGAAAACGACGCCCGACCTTCCAAACAATACTCAAATGACGCCAAACTTTCTCCATAGCCTCGTAACACTATTTGCACACTCAATTGAGGTGGGGATTCGATTACTTGATCTTTAAATTGGTTTAAATTTATTTTTCACATATTTTTGATAAATATAGAATTCGTGAAATTATTTGTAAAAATTGTGATTTATCTCTACTTTAATCGAATTTGAGATATATACTGTTGGGAGCACGTCACATTGGTTGGAAAGTCATATATACTGTTTTAAATTGTTTTTTGTAGGAAATTGAATTTTGGATTTTTTTTATCAAAAGTGGTTGCTATAATGCCGAAATTTTTAGAAAATCTCAAATGATTTAAGAACTCAGTTTTTGGGACTAAAAGTGATTTGATTAGAGAATACTGTATGGTTATTTTGAGATTTTATGGAAATAGTGTGTATTCTTATTCTGTCATTTATATAATATTGGCTTGCATTCACACACTTACGATGCTCTACATCGGGTGATCGGACTTACGATGTCCCACATCGGGTGATCGGACTTACGATACCTCATATCGGGTGATCGGACATACGATGTCCCACATCAGATGATGGAAATTATGATACCCCATATTAGATGATCAGACTTACGGTGTCTCTTTAGGTTGCTGGATTTACGATGCCCCACGTTTGGCGATTGGACTTATGGTGCCTCTTTAGATGGCTCGGACTTACAGGTGATCCATTAGGACACTTCGGATATCATAATTGTATACATGTTTATATATTGGCTTGAATAGATATGTGCTAGTTTTGATAGAAGTTTTACAATAGTTTGAAATGTTTAAGCTATTAGACTATGATTTCCACTTAGATTTTGTGAATTGTTTTGAATGGAATACTAACAATGTAGGACCTTTAACGTGAGTATATTTTCTTTCATATAAAAACTTGTAATCGAATCTCTACTGAGCATTCACGTGCTCACCCCCTACTTCCTCTGACTTTTTGGTGTTGATTTATTTTGGAGTAATTTTCTTAGTGGCTTGACAAGCTTGTTTGGCTTATGTATATCGTCTTTTATATTTTCGTTGGTTGGTTCCTATTCTATACCATCCTTTATTTTTTATGTCAAATTTGTTTAGCCAATTGTAGTATATTTATTAAGTAGATGTATGAGGATAAATTTTGTTATTAAAATGAGTACTTAGAAATACAAATGATTTTATGTAAATTATTTGAATATTGGACTTAAGGTTTAATTAGACTCGTTTTTCTATAATTAATAGATTTACAATTATTTCTAACCTAATTTATTAAACTTTCGTATAAGCTTTAAATGAATGATTTTTCTTGAAAAATTAAAACAAATGAAAAATTTCTTAATGATGAAATCTGTTTACTTGTAAGAACTAAAATTTAAAATTTCAAGTACTCAATTTTATGAAATTTTGGAAAAATCACTATTTACTACCGTTTTAGCATAAAATTTATTAAAAGTTACTGCATTGGGTTTTCAGTCGTGATAGGAAGAGTTTCTCAAAAATAAAAATTAATAAATAAAAATGGAAGAAAAAAATATTGAAAACCATTTTGATCAATTGAAGCTAACTATGTAATTGTATGGAAACCTTAATTGCACGGGGCACGATGTCAAATGGCTATACCAGTCCACTTATTCGGATTTGTGAATTTTTTATATATGAAATCATCTGAACACGTTAATTTGAAATATCCCACGACATGTGAGACAATTAAGAAAAAAAATCCTGAGAACTATTCGGAAGAAATCGCATATATTTTCGGAGAAACATTTTTCATGTGACTAGATTTGTCTGATTTATGAGAAGGACATGGTATATTGATCAATAGAGATATGTAGAATTATATAGCTTAATGAACAGAGCCAGTTTTGTAAATTGTATGAAAAGAATAATAGAGTTGACAGTTGACACTTAGGATACAATAATGCGAAAACGTTGGAAAATCTATTGGCGAAAACTTGAAATCTTTTACATATGTTTTCATCATATAAAACCAAATAAACAGTTGTTGAGGACTAGTAATTGTCTCAATCATATGATTGTTTTTTTTTTTTTTTCTTTAGTTCATTAATAGCGTTCGATCGTGAAAATGACTGTTATTATAAGCACATGATTGGTAGGTATGTAACGTATTTGTCGGTCACATGTTCACAATAACATATTTTCTCTAGCAATTTTTGGTTGAACTAGTCGCATTACTATGAGTACTAAAATTAATATGCAGTGCTTTTATTAATTAATATCATTCCTTGAGCATGGAAATATTTCACGTGAGTAATAATATTCCCCCATAAAAAAAGATATACCACACCCCACACCTATAAAAGAAAGACTAAAGATATCAAGTCTAATTCCATAATTTTCTACCACATGCATTTCAACTGAAAAATTATCTAGTAAATAAATGCATCCCTCTCTAACACACGAGTTTCGAGTTTCTGGATTTTGACGTGAGATTTGCCATGGAAATTGGTGTATAAACAGAATCTTTTCCCAAATAATTTCTGTACCATATGTTGTACAAATAGGTGGAAATTAACGTTTTCATATATAATAAGACCAGGTCTTATTTCTATGCAATTATTAGTCGTGCCTTTGGTCATATCAGGGTGATCTTTTCTCAGATTAAATGGCCATCAAATTACTCAAATTAATGAACCAATTAACCGTGATTCATTTTTTTGGCTGCTTTATAAGAATCAACTCCCCGACAAGTTTATCCGAAAAAGTCATAGTACGTATATAGTCATATACATCAAAATCAAACTCCCAACTCCGTGTGGATTCTTTGTGCCGTTCCACGTCAGCATATGAGGTAAGAATGCTTGCGTCATATTGTTTCTCGTACGTGTCATCATTCAAACCCTTTTTTTTCCGCGAAGTTGCTAAGAAAACACTAGTGCTCCTTTTCTAATTAATAACAAAAATTTGAATAAGTCAAATTTTAATTATACTTTACCACTAGCTAATTAGTTAAGGTGAAGTTTAATGATGAGAGTACAACAAGGTGCGTCGTGCGTGGAATTTACAAAGCGAAAAAAAAAATGAAGAGAGAGCTAGAAAAGATCCTTTCATAGAGCAGACATAGAACATCAGCACTATTAGTTCATGTTGTATGTGAATGCGTCGTTTTTCATAATATGGTTGCAACAATTTTTTTATGGCATGCAACATAAAACTAGTTAATGTTCACACGGCCAAAAAATTGTCATATGGATATGGTTATAAATGTGCCACTGAGGCCTACTTGTCAAGAAGTTAATTGAGTACTTTTGTGTGGGGTTCACTGCAAATTAAATGCCACATCAGCTCTAGAAAATCTTACCGTCGGAACTCTTAGACTTTTCCAAGGACAGTAATATAACATGAAAATATTTTCCGAGCATGTGTTTTATTCTTATTATTAGTTCAAATACAAAACATAATCTAAAAAACATAGGAATTTCCTTGCCTGGTGCAGTTATGACAAAGATAAATGTGTTGCATCATGTATTACTAGTCATATGGTGATGTGTTGGGAGCCCACAAAAGTGTGAAAGACTCGTATATCATGATATGTGAAGATATTTACTGTATGGATATATGTATTTTTACATAAATGAAAATAACTGTAAATTATTACAACTAACATGACTTTATAAGTTTTGAATGATCAGTTTTCAGTGTGAAGACTATATTTGTCACGACCAAAAATCTAAGACTGTGATTTTTAGTAATTTTAAGTGAAAATAGTGATAAATAGTAATTTCTAAAATTTCAGAAAAGTTTAAGTGCTTGAAATTTAAGGTTTAGTCCTCAAGAGTAAGTAAATTACAAGATTGGACAAATTTGATAATCATGTTACCTACCAATTTTAAAATTTCTAAAAAATTCTTTATTTTAAGTTTAGCGAAAATCATAATTGACTAGTTTAAAAACTTGTGTTATTTCATGAAGTTTAATGAAATAAATCAAATTTAAAACCCTAGGTCCAATGGTCAAATAGTTTACCTAAAATCACTTTATTTTCCAAGTACTCGATTTAATAATAAAAATCTTCTGTATGCATCTGCTCAGTAAATATATTATTATTGGCTAAATAAATTTTGACTTCGAAAATAAGAATTGATACAGAGTACAAATTAACCAATGAAGATGATTGGAACTACAAGCATATACCAACCATGCTTGCCAGGCCACTAAAATAATTACCACAAAATAAATCGACACCTGAAAAGGGAGGAAATAGGGGGTGAGCATGTGAATGCTTAGTAGAAATTCAATTACTATTTTTTTTTAAATTGTTGAAATTTTACCAAACTTATATGATTAATACCTCTTCCTAAATCTATTTATAAACTAGATATAAAATAATTAATATCCAGAATAGTCACATATTTAAAACCAAAACTAGAAATATACATTTGTACATGTCAGAAATCAACATATCCTATGAGCTCACACCCTCTCATTACAAACTAGAGTAACTCGTACTATGTATACTAAGTACTCTCTACTTGATAAGTATCCCAGAAAACCGTAGGGACACCCATGTGTCTAGCCTATCAAATCAGAGGAGCAACTGAATATCTGCACCTACCGAATAAGAATAATCAGAAAAAATCTTGAGCGGGTTTACGAGCTCTCACCAAAGGCGGGTATATTAGTCCACCTATTACAATACCACGATGCTTAAGATGTATCTCATGTGTAATCCTATGGTATATATAATATGTAACAAGATATATATATATATATATATATATATATATATATATATATAATAACCATGTAGAACATAATCAAATTATACTTTAAAACTCAGCTTAATATTATTCAGAAATTTACTGTACTTTGGGTAGGAAATACGCTAAATCACCCAAGATCACGATTTTATAAACATGTATAAAAGTCACATAGTCTAATTCCAGTGTAATCCAAGATTTTCCAACAGTTCATTAAAATATTATTTAATTCATGATTTTTCGCAAAATAGTAATAAGGTAAATAAATTTTAAATTAAATCATGTATAAAACTAGGTAATTGAACCCCTACCTTAAATGATTGTTCAAATAGTACTACAGAGCTATGGAAAACTTTTGGCATCGTTTGGGTGTCGGTTGGAAGGTCGGGCATCATTTTCGAATCTTTAATCGATAGGTTTGAAAACTCGATTTTCAATCGGAGTTTCAGATCATGAAATGGACTTTGCCATTAAATTCAGAGCACCAAAAAATACTAGGTTAGATATATAGTTTCACCGATTCAGGCTCGGACTGAACTCATGCCCATAACATGCGAAACGAGAATATTCACGAGGCTCGGAATTTGTGCAATTTCGAAATATAATGATATTATATATCAAAATTCTTTTCTCGACCTCATTAAATCCAAATTTGAAATCAAAAATCAATTTTGAGATTCCGAACGTTAAATAGGCTCTAAATCCTAGAATTACAAAAATGTCTCTTTTTGGAATTAATTTGAAAAAAGTCCATGTTTTCAAAAGTATTTAGAAAAATATCATTTTTGGTTATTCAAATAAATTTCACTTTTCTGAAATATTTCAGAAAATATCATTATCACATAATTATTCACAAAAATGTCACTTTCGAAAATATTTGAAAAAATATAAACTTTGTTGATTATTTGTAAAAATGTCATTTGCATGAATATTTTAGAAAATGACAGTTTTCTAAGCTCAGCCTAAGGCCCACTTTGAATAGTAACAGACTTCAATCCTATACTATTCAGTTTTGTAAAAATATCACTTTTGTCCCGAATTAGAAAAATATGACATTTTTCAATTTAAGAATTTTCTCTAATCGGATGTTATTTCAACACAACACCACTATATTTATTTATGATTCAATCTCCTTTTCCACCTCATATAATTTTCACGGCCATAAGAAAAACTTCACAAAAATAATTGCATTTATGCCACAAATTAATTTGTAAAACGCCCAAATAAACTTAGAAGTTGGCTTACTAGAACTCATTTACTGGAAAAGGTTGATGCAGTCGTGGGGGGAGAAGCTTCAGTTTGCTGTCTATGGTGGTGGTTGGTTTTGCTAAGTTTATGAAGAAGAAGAGGAAGAAGAAGGAGAAAAAAAAAAGGAAAAGCAAAGAGAGCATGTGTGCCAGGTATGAGAGGAAATTAATGGGAAATTGTGTATTTAAAAATCAAAAGTAAATCCCACTACTTAATTAAAATATTATATTTTTTTTGAAAAAGAAAAAAACTAGAATACCCTTGACAAATTTGAGTTTTTACATCATTCTCTCCTTAAAAGAATTTCATCCCGAAATTCAAATATAAAGCAAGATGTGTGAGTAGTATGGCTTAGAATAGCCATTGGAATGAGGGTGAATAATTGATCATAAAATTAATTAGTACCGAGCCAAACACTAGGTAAATCGAGAAATGAGAAATAAATATTTCTTGTCTACCATTGAATGCCATTAATACATCGATACCATACAAGAGTACAAGAGTATGAGATAGGAATGTACATGAAGAAATATATGGAATCATAAGATGGTTCATGAGTAGATGCTGAGATCCCAATTCAAGAGATTGGAGACAGTAACCTCGAGTCAGTAATTTGTCACAGAGGTAGTAACAACAACCAAGACTAGTAGTCGAAAGTACAAAACTCCTATAACCTGAGCACATATTGTTAGGCACCTAACTAGAGTAATAGATCAATGTTAGGTACATATAATATCGGCTCTAGATAATACAAGATTAATAGCACAATAGGACAATTCTATTTGTCTAATGCTGAATTTGGGCGTAAATAATCATTGAGTCCAAAAACTCAAACAATATCCTTATCAACATAAGATTACACTCAACAAGGTTTCAAATTGAAAATTTAATACACTTGTGTTACACCACCCAAGATAGACGAGTTTTAAAGGTCAGAAATGACAATAAGAGTATAATGACATAAGTCATTTACCGTTCCTCATAACGAGCGAGTAGCAATTATATACATAGGACATTTCTAGTCAAAAACAATACTAGAATTACCATGAGTAGAAATTTCTAACACAGAAGTACTGAGCATAACAAATGCCAATAGGACCACTACATTCCATGTATATAAAATGCAAGTATCCACATAATAAATATAGTCCAAAGACTCCCCAAGTTCTTTATCCAATGTAATATCATATAATAATAACTCATACTACAATTAAATCCAGAGACTCTCTAAGTTTCTTTGCCCAACATAGGATTATAACAATAATCCAGATTGTTGCTTATCTCCAAAAACTTTCTGATTCTTTGGTACAAGAGAAAGTCATATAGAAATGAATCAATACTCAATACACAAATAAAATTGTTAACAATACTACAATACCCCGGAAACAAGGTTCCAATAGAATAGACTATCTCTACAGTGATACTTGTCTCCTATCTAACATCATTTTATTTTAAAAATCATAAACAATTTTCCAAAAATATTTTTGAAAACATACAACAAAAAATTAAAGGCATATAAGAATACTACATCAGTTCACAATAAAGTTTTACCTTTGCCATAAGTAAACCAAACTTGAACTTAAAGTATTCCTTTTTAAAATATAATAGCACGAGTTCAATAACTCTCAATAGACTCATGAGTGAACTAATCTCTATGCCATCAATTACACCACTATAATGATGTTTGGATTTATCTCAAATCAAGTAATGAGTCATAAACTGAACTCAATACCAACAAACTCAATGATGAATCTAATCCACAATAGATCTTAATCAGAGTCTTTAAAAATTCCTAAGAGTCAACACAAGCAAAGTACCACTAGTAGTATTCGCTTATTAATGCAAAGTAGGAATACATCGACAAGATTAATTCTTGTCATCATCAGTCAATCAATTTCATGTCTAACATACCAATTCCACTTACTAAGCTAAGTAAGTATAATAAGAAGAATATTTATATATATAGTTTACTAATTAAACTATCAAGCACCTTAAATATGTCAATTTCTTTTAAATCATAGTTAAGCATAATAGAAATTTTCTTAAAATTTTCAAAACTTCTCCGTAGTTTTCAAACATGCCTCTCTAAAAGATTCAAAAGCATATTTTCTTTTGTTTTAAACCACATTATGCAAATAATTTCCCATGGTTCTTTTTAAAAAAATAGATAATACATTAGTGAGGCTTTCTTTAAGTTTTTTAATTTTAAAATACCACACTCTAATAATTTTATTAAAAAAAATTTCAAAAGACATTTTAACAATAGGAAGAATCTATAAAGTATTTTAGAAAATAATAAAGTGTGTCAGATATAAATTTTTGTTTTTTTTAACCTCACTCAACTTGTAAACAAGTTTATAGAAAATAACCCTTTATAAATAGCCAACCAATTTGTAACATGCGGAAACTCTATAGATTAAAAAGTTCAAATGGAATTTTAAAGAAAAACACAATATGTGATTTTACACTATTTAAGTCTCTCCGAGACTTAGGTACTCAAAACCAAAATATTTTTATTCAAAAACTCAAATAAAATATCATCTTAGGTCTCTAACACTAGCAGTTTTCAAAACTTAGGATAACAAATCAAATCAACTACATAAGTACTCAATTTTCCCATTAAGACCAACAAGGTAAAGTTAACCCAACATGACCTAACTAATCAACAAACATCTATTAACCAATAAGGATTTAACAATCCAATAAACACGAAATTCATGTACATATCTCAATAAGATAAGTCATATATATAATAGAAAAGTTCGGAAGAATAAATATATCTAAATAACAAGGCACATAAAGTTATAACGGCAAGATTTTATAAAACTTCCAAACTAAGTTTTTGAAATATAAAATTTCTCTATTTATACAAAGTTCTATACATGTTAGCAAGACCAATATTATTTAGCAAAATTCTTACAATAAGATATTATATATTTGACCTTAGAAATATGTGCACAAGCCTTCAAAAATTTATATACACATCATATTAAATCGCACTAAAGATTTTCCAAGAAGTCAACTTTATTGCCAAAATTTTCCACATATATTTTTCTATAAACATTTTATGTTCAATTTCCAAGTTACCTTATAATTCAATTTTTTTTCCAAAACTTTCTTTAAATTCAAAATCATGCGAGAAGTAGAAACTTGATAATTCTTAAAAATTGAATCTACTATATTCAAAATTAGGAAAAATATTTAGGATTTTTTTTTTTAACATCTCCAAATATGCAATGAAACCTTACTAGTACCATAATTAGTTTTAAATAAAATAAATATTTAAATCTTATACTCCTGGTAATTTCATAAACCTCAAATTCAAGTAGAATTATTAATTTTTAAAATCATATGTTCCTTGAAAAATATGAATTACATACATCCAACTATTATTCAAAATTAAAACATATATGGTTCTTTTGATACATGAGTCTAATGTAAATGTTTATTTCATTCAAAACTAAAGTTTTCAGTTTGAAATTTCCAAAAATTTCAAGACCAATTAACCAGGTTTTTAAGCCTAACTAAATTCTCAAAGATCTCAAAATTTCTTATTTAAGGGCCACAAAATAAACTTAGCAAAACAAATGCGATACCACATTTAAGTATACACACCATATCATACCGATTTATTAATCCAATTAGATTTCACTAATTCAAGAATTTCCTTTCAAAAATTAAACTTGGTACGACTAGAGATGAATAATTTTTTTTTCTTTTTTTTTTTCAACCAAGTTCATATTATTAAATTAATCCATGAATGAAAACTAGCATGTCATGTTCACTAACAAGTCCAACTAATGCATGATAGGAAATTACAAAAACATACTATTAGATACTCAAACTGGCTTAGAAATTCAAATCACAATCTCACCAACACAAACAACATCAAGTCATGTCAACAAAGATATAAGACACGAAATTGCTATCTCAGAACTTACGAGATTTGTATAGCTTATTACTATAATGGACATAGGAGTATAAGAATTAATATTTTATTTGAATTTAGGAATTTTAACATGAGTAGAATTCACTAGTCTCGTATCATCTCTGACACTTCTGAGACTATAATTTCAGGATTATAACTATCCAAAGGATTCCAGAGTTCCATCTTAGGAAGGTGAACGAAGGATTCAAGATGAATGAAATAAGGACAACATATTTAGCTAATTCCTAAGTGATGTATGAGATATTTGCCAAACACTTTTCTAAAACCTTTTTTAAACACCAAAATACCACAAGCAAGATCCCAGACGGATCTGAAACCTAAAGCTTTGATACCAAATCTATCATGACCGAAAATACAAGCTGTAACTTTTAGTAATTTTAAGTAAAAATAGTGATAAACCGTAGTTTCTAAAATTTCAAAAAATTTTAAGTACTTGAAATTTAAGGTTTAATCTTCAAGAGTAAGTAAATTATAAGATTGGACAAATTTAATAATCATGTTATCTACCAATTTTAAAATTTCCAAGAAATTCTTCATTTTAAATTTAGCGAAAATCCTAATTAACTAGTTTAAATACTTGTGTTATTTCATGAAGTTTAATGAAATAATTCAATTTAAAACCCTAGGCCCAATGTTCAAATAGTTCACCTAAAATCACTTTATTTTTCAAGTACTCGATTTAATAATAAAAATCATCCTCATACATCTGCTCAATAAATATATTATTATTGGTTAAATAAATTTTGGCTTAGAAAATAAGAATTGATACAGAGCACAAACCAACCAATGAAGAGATTGGAACTGCAAGCATAAACTAACAATACTTGGCAGGCTACCAGAATAATTATCACAAAATAAATCGACACCTGAAAAGGGAGGAAGTAGGGGATGAGCATGTGAATGCTCAATAGAAATTCAATTACTATTTTTTTTTAATTGTTGAAATTTTACCAAACCTGCATGGTTAATACCTCTTCCAAAATCCATTTATAAACTAGGTATAAAATAATTAATATCCAGAGTGGTCATATATTTAAAACTAAAAACAGAAATATACATTTGTATATATCATAAATCAACTTATCTCATGAGCTCACACTCTCTCATCACAAATTAGAGTAACTTGTACTATGTATACTAAGTACTCTCTGTATGAATTTATAGCACCTAAAAATACTAAGTTAGACATATAGTCTGACCGATTCGGGCTCGGACCGAATTCAGGCCCATGACATGCGAAATGAGACTATTCACGAGCCTCAGAATTTGTGCCATTTCGAAATATAGTGATGTTAGGTATCAAAATTTGTTTCTCGACCTCATTAAATCTAAATTTGAAATCAAAAATCAATTTCGAGATTCCGAACGTTAAACAGGCTCTAAATCCGAGAATTACAAAAATATCTCTTTTCGGAATTAATTTGAAAATGTCCATTTTTTCAAAGTATTTAAAAAATATCATCTTTGTTGTTTATTTAAATAAATTTCACTTTCTCAAATATTTTAGAAAATATCGTTATTACATAATTATTTAGAAAAATTTCACTTTCAAACATACTTGAAAAAATATCAACTTTGCTGATTATTTGTAAAAATGTCATTTTCGCATAAATATTTCAGAAAATGACAGTTTCTAAGCTCAGCCCAAGGCCCACTTTGAATAGTAACAGACTTTAATCCTATACTATTCAGTTTTGTAAAAATATCTCTTTTGGCTCGAATTAGAAAAATATCACATTTTTCAATTTAAGATTTTTCTCTAATCGAATATTATTTCAACACAACACTACTATATTTATTTATGATTCAATATGCTTTTCCACCTCATGTAATTTTTACGGCCATAAGAAAAACTTCGCAAAAATAATTGTATTTATGCCATAAATTAATTTGTAAAACGCCCAAATAAATATAGAAGTCGGTTTACCAGAACTAATTTGCCAGAAAGGGTTGACGCCAGTCGTGAGGGAAGATGCTTTTGTTTGCTGTCTATAGTGGTGGCTCGTTTTGCTAAGTTTATGAAGAAGAAGATGAAGAAGAAGGGGGAAGAAGGAAGAAGGAGAAAAAGAAAAAGAAAAAGAAAAGGAAAAAGAAAAAGAAAAAGAAAGAGAAAGAATATGTGTGTCGGATATGAGAGGAAATTAATGGGAAATTGTGTATTTAAAAATTAAAAATGGGTCTCACCACTTAATTAAAATATTTTTTTTTTTTTTGAAAAAGATAAAAAACTAAAATACCTTTGACAAATTTAGATTTTTACAATAGCGTCGATATAAGTACTATAAATGGACAGTCATCTGTTAACCTAGCTATCAATCCAAATTATTCGTGACTGTATCCAAATAAATGATAACTCATGAAAGATTAATATATATTATTATGGCTCAAGGGGCCAAGAAAGAAGTAGCCACATTTTACAAAGGAGTGGTGAAGAATCAGATCATAGAGGACAACCAGCATAAAGTGGTGTTTATACTGTACCCAGTACCCCACCCCATGTTAACATCAGATATAATATAACGTACGTGGAAGACTGAACTAGCTCTAAGTCAAGCAAATAATTCTTCCCACTGAAGTCAGTCTTTTTAATTTGCAGAGTCTAAATCATCTCACCAACCGCACAATTTAATTGGTTTCGTTATGCATAACAATAACCATGACACCACACAGCCTACGTGGGCTGCTGATGTTAATATACGTTTATATAATTGTAAAATAATTTTATGTTAGTTGGAATATTTTATAGATTAGTTTCTTTTCTCTTCCAATACTGCAATGATTTGGATCATTCAATTTTTTCACTTCTATACTCTTGTGTGGTTACTACTTCCTAATAATGTTCCCTTTGGAGTTCCCAAGAGCTGGCCCATCGTGAAGACTAGCTGGTGTCTAGGGTCAAGAAACTTTTGTTTTTACAAATAAGATGGACAAAGACTTCAAATTTCTTCGCTCTTGCAAAAAGTGTTGGGAAATTCTAGAATAGCTAGTAGTCGTAGATTTTATTTTCCTTTTTTTTTCCTCTTATGAATTATAGTATTAACGTATATACAATATAGATGTGATTTGTTGGGAAGAAATTTTACTTGTATATAAATTAACCATCGTCGTATAAAGACAGATTTAGTATTGCCCATATGATTTTATAAGTGTGTAATAAACAATTGATTCTAATTTTGCTAAATAACATTAATGAGAGGAACGGTTGTGTTTAGTTTCCTTTAATGGAAAAGAGTATTGTTAAAAGATGGTGTTAGCAGCTATAATAAGCATGATGAAAAGAATTCGGGTCTTAAGATCTTAAATGGGTCGTGTAGTTCTGACATGGCCTATGAAACGTTAGTTCATTTGTGTTTCGTGTCGTACTCCTCACGATTCACTAAAACATCGTGTCATATTTGTGTTATCCTAAATTTAAATATTTTAGGCCTAGCACCACCCGTAGGTATAGGTATATCTCATGTCGTGCTCATGTTTTTGTTAAACGTATTTCGTGCAGGGTACAATGAGCTCCAATCAAAATTAATTACCAATTAATATATATTCCTACAAAAGAATAAATCTATTAATATCATTTAAGTCTGAGACTTATAAAAAATTTTCATTTAACCATTACTCCTATCCAGTAATAATTATTAATATAATAGATTATAATGCTATTAATTTCGAAAGCAATCATTTAGTCTGTTAGGAAAAAATAAAATATTTTTTAAGTATCTAGTATCGTGCTTTTTGTACTTTATGAGCTATATTATGCTCGTGTCATACTTGTGTCATGATTGTATCCAAAATCATGTTACTACTAAATAAAGTGTCTACCACGGCGTGTGTATAGACACTTCATGGTAGGTGCCTGACCAGCCATAGTGTTTTAACAGCACCATTATATATTTTAATGTACACGACCTTTTAATAGCACCTCACATGCCTAAAAATAGGAGCGTATCATGGTCCAATACACAGTATCGTACTTACACGACTCAAGGTCACCTAGTTTATACCGTATCATGCTTGGCATGAATTTTTTCATGGCATGTTATCGTGCCTAATGGGTAGTTTAGCCCAGTTGACATCTTTGAGTCTTTCAGCATCCATAATATTGAAAATAGATTTATAATTTTTCAAAATCGTGAAAATAGAAACAAGTAAAATTCAAGTCCCAAAGCTGGTTTGAAAACCAAATATCAATCATTCGTTTAGAGAAAAATGAAAACAACAATGTTATTCATATTAGTTGTGATAAAAATATTTCTCGCTTGTTGGTGACAATTAATTTTCATACTTACCAATAATTTAATAGGGTTTACTATCACTATTTTTCACAAGTATTGTCAGTAAAAAGTATATGAACAAAACACTCTCTTGCCTCCAATTTTTTGCAAAGTGTTACATTTTATCCCGAGATACTTGACTCACACATTTTGCTGCAAAATTGGCAATAGAACTCTCACTCTACCGCAGAAAAAGTATAGAAGGTTGTAAAAGCGTTAACTGTTCTAGAATTTGAGGAAGCATGGGCGATATGAAAGATCTTTAAAAAATGAATTTGAAAAAAAGAAAAGAAAAAGGAGGAAATCAGTGGTCAACAAGCCAATTTGAGAAAATGTTACAAAGTCAATTATCTCAAAGTAAAGTGCACACTTGACATCCCTGACCAGCCATAGTGCTTTAACAGCACCATTATATATTTTAATGTACACACGAGCTTTTAATAGCACCTCACATGCCTAAAAATAGGAGCCTATCATGGTCCAACACATTATATCGTACTTACACGACTCAAGGTCACCTAGTTTGTACCGTATTATGCTTGGTATGAATATTTTCGTGGCATATTATCGTGCCTAATGGGTAGCTTAGCACATTTGACATCTTTGAGTCCTTTAGTATCCATAATATTGAAAATAGATTTATAATTTTTCAAAGTCGTGAAAACAGAAACAAGTAAATTTAAAATACCAAAACTGGTTTGAAAACCAAATATCAATCATTTGTTTAAAGAATATTGAAAACAACAATGTTATTCATGTTAGTTGTGATAAAAATATTTCTCGCTCGTTGGTGACAATTAATTTTTATACTTACCAATAATTTAATAGGGTTTACCATCACTATTTTGAACAATTATTGTCAGTAAAACAATTATGAACAAAATACTCTCTTGCCTCCAATTTTTTGCAAAGTGTTACATTTTGTCCCAAGATACTTGACTGACACATTTTGCCGCAAAATTGGCAATAGTAGTCTCACTCTACCCCTGAAAAATTATAGAAGGTTGTAAAAGTGTTAATTGTTCTTGAATTTAAGGAAGCATGGGCGATATGAAAGATCTTCAAAAAAAGTATTTAAAAAAAAGAAAAGAAAAAGGAGGAAATCAGTGGTCAACAAGCCAATTTTGAGGAAATGTTACTAAGTCAATTATATCAACGTAAAGTGCACACTTGACATCCCTGACCAGCCATAGTGCTTTAATAGCACCATTACATATTTTAATGTACACACGAGCTTTTAATAGCACCTCACATGCCTAAAAATAGGAGCCTATCATGGTCCAACACATTGTATCGTACTTACATGACTCAAGGTCACCTAGTTTGTACCGTATCATGCTTGGCACGAATTTTTTTGTGGCATGTTATCGTGCCTAATGGGTAACTTAGCCCATTTGACATATTTGAGTCTTTTAGCATCCATAATATTGAAAACAGATGTATAATTTTTCAAAGTCGTGAAAACAGAAACAAGTAAAATTCAAATCCCAAAGCTAGTTTGAAAACCAAATATCAATCATTCATTTAAAAAAAAATGAAAACAATAATGTTATTCATGTTAGTTGTGAAAAAAATATTTCTCGCTCGTTGGTGACAATTAATTTTCATACTTACCAATAATTTAATAGGGTTTACTATCACTATTTTGCACAAGTATTGCAAGTAATAAAATTATGAACAAAACACTCTCTTGCCTCCAGTTTTTTGCAAAGTATTACATTTTGTCCCGAGATACTTGACTGACACATTTTGCCGCAAAATTTGCAAGAGTAGTCTCACTCTACCCTTAAAAAAGTATAGAAGGTTGTAAAAGCATTAACTGTACTTGAATTTGAGGAAGCATGGGCGATATGAAAGATCTTTAAAAAATGTATTTAAAAAAAAAAGAAAAGAAAAGAAAATGGAGGAAATCAGTGGTCAACAAGCCAATTTTGAGGAAATATTACAAAGTCAATTATCTCAAAGTAAAGTACACACTTGACGTCCCTGACCAGCCATAGTGCTTTAACAGCACCATTATATATTTTAATGTACGCACGAGCTTTTAATAGCACCTCACATGCCTAAAAATAGGAGCCTATCATGGTCCAACACATTGTATCGTACTTACATGACTCAAAGTCACCTAGTTTGTACCGTATCATGCTTGGCATGAATTTTTTTGTGGCATGTTATCGTGCCTAATGAGTAGCATAGCCCATTTGACATCTCTGAGTCTTTTAGCATCCATAATATTGAAAACAGATTTATAATTTTTCAAAGTTGTAAAAACAAAAACAAGTAAAATTCAAGTCCCAAAGCCCGTTTGAAAACTAAATATCAATCATTCGTTTAAAGAAAAATGAAAACAACAATGTTATTCATGTTAGTTGTGAAAAAAATATTTCTCGCTCGTTGGTGACAATTAATTTTCATACTTACCAATAATTTAATAGGGTTTACTATCATTATTTTGCACAAGTATTGTTAGTAAAAAAATTATGAGCAAAACATTCTCTTGCCTCCAATTTTTTGCAAAGTGTTACATTTTGTCCTGAGATACTTAACTGACACATTTTGCGGCAAAATTGGCAATAGTAGTCTCACTCTACCCCTAAAATAGTATAGAAGGTTGTAAAAGCGTTAACTGTTCTTGAATTTGAGGAAGCATGGGCGATATGAAAGATCTTTAAAACTGTATTTAAAAAAAAGTAAAGAAAAAGGAGAAAATCAGTGGTCAACAAGCCAATTTTGAGAGAATGTTACAAAGTCAATTATCTCAAAGTAAAGTGTACATTTGATGTCCCTGAATAGCCATAGTGCTTTAACAGCACCATTATATATTTTAATGTACACATGAGCTTTTAATAGCACATCATATGCCCTAAAAATAGGAGCCTATCATGGTCCAACACATTGTATCGTACTTACACGACTCAAGGTCACCTAGTTTGTACCATATCATGCTTGGCACGAATATTTTTGTGGCATGTTATCGTGCCTAATGGGTAGCTTAGCCCATTTGACATCTTTGAGTCTTTTAGCATCCATAATATTGAAAATAGATTTATAATTTTTCAAAATCGTAAAAACAAAAACAAGTAAAATTCAAATCTTAAAGCTGGTTTGAAAACCAAATATCAATCATTCGTTTAAAGAAAAATGAAAACAACAATGTTATTCATGTTAGTTGTGATAAAAATATTTCTCCCTTGTTGGTGACAATTAATTTTCATACTTACCAATAATTTAATAGAGTTTACTATCACTATTTTGCACAAGTATTGTCAGTAAAAAAATTATGAACAAAACACTCTCTTGCCTCCAATTTTTTGCAAAGTCTTGCATTTTATCCCGAGATACTTGACTGACACATTTTGCTGCAAAATTGGCAATAGTAGTCTCACTCTACCCCTGAAAAAGTATAGAAGGTTTTACAAGCGTTAACTGTTCTTGAATTTATGGATGCATGGGCGATATAAAAGATCTTTAAAAAATGTATTTAAAAAAAAAAGGAAAGAAAAAGGAGGAAATCAGTGGTCAATAAGCCAATTTTGAGGAAATGTTACAAAGTCAATTATCTCAAAATAAAGTGTACACTTGATGTTAGGGAAGAATGGTCTTATTTATAAAAAAAAATTATTTACTTGCAGTTTTTTATTTTCCTCGCATCCCCGTCAAGATGATAAAACATTTTGAAATGAAAACAACCAAATGGGGATCTTGGAAATATTGATTAATTTATGGAAGGAAAAATTAGTGGTTTTCTTATACAAATTTAAGTATATAATTCTCACTCTCCTAATATGTTTGGTAGGAAAGAAGGAAAAAGTACGAAGAAAAGAAAATAGAAGGGATAGGATAGAAAGGAAATTTCTTTTATATTATTTGGTATATAAAAAGGAGAGAAAATGAGAATTTAGTGATATCACTATTTAACAATTTTAAACTTATTAGTTTGTTTTAAAAATAAGGATAAATAAATAATCTACTATTAATGACAAGTTCTAAAAAAAAATTATTTGTTTTCTAGGGGTATTTATCGCTAGTCTCAACAGTCTAATTCACCAATCCAAAAACCAATTTGAATGTGCAATTTAGTTAGTGTACTAATTTGTGCGGTTTGAATTAGTTAATTTAAACCAGTCTGACCGTACCTACATTTTTGTAGCTAGACAATATGGATTCTGCGGTTTAAAAAATTAAAAAATTTGAACTAATAGAGCATCATCGACTAAGCTTATATCATAATCATACTCTATCTAAAATATAAAGTCTAAATATAAAACCAATCATAACATAGTTAAAAATTACAACAAAATTGAAAGTCCTAGTAAACTTAAACTTTATTTACAACTTAATCAAAATTAAATAGCAAACTTAAAGTCTTTAATTTTAAACACATTACAACAATAAGCCTTAAAGTCTAAGAGTCTTAAGTAACATAGTCTTAAATGGGATAGAAGTAGTTATTTCTCAATTATAATGATTGATCTTAAATTTTTAATTATTAGTATACATATAGTTTTTTTTAAAAAATAACACATGCAAACTCAATGGCCAGTTCGGTTTGTAACCGACAGAATTTGTGTAAAATCAAGAACCGAACCGACCAAGTCGGTTGTTACGCTATATATGCATATACGTAAAACAACCGCAAGTGCACGGGTCGTAATCAAGTAATAAAGTGATAAGTATAGAATTGTCAATCTCACGAGAAATTTGTTGTTAAATTATCGTTAATTACTGGAATTATCGTGACCTAACTTTATTTAAGCAACTAAATTAAATGAGTTTAAAATATAAATAAATACAAATACAAATATAAACATAAAAATAAAATATGGAAACTCTATGCACAAATATAGTAGAAGATTAAATTCACCTAACTATCCACTATGTCTTTTGATCACCAATTACATTCAAATCAAAATTCCTAGCTCATAAGCTAAGAACTCGAAGATATTTCTATTCCCTCTCTCGAGTACCGAATAAAATCATTCTTAATTCTCGGTTCTAATATCTTTATTCTGAACCAAGAATTTAAGAATTTGTTATATTCAATGCTTCTTTGATCATGGCTTCAATGGAACTATAGGTTCTCTCAAACTCTATAAATACTAGGTTATACTATTCTATGATTGTTTCTAAAATTCCCTTTCTCAAGTGCCAAATTCTAGAAACCAAATCATTGAACTAGTAGCTAATTAGTTGAGAAACATTAAGTATTGAATAGAATAAATAAATTCAAGAACAACATCAAAGAATATATTGGAAATTAAGACATAGAATCAAAGATTAAGCTATATCATTCCCAAAGCATAAAATAATTAGTTCAACATAAGAGAATCCAATACTAATTTCAACAACAATTTGAAACATCCAAACATTTTCATAACTTCAAGCACAATACAAAATTCAAATGAAATTAGGGTGAGAAAAAGGATGAGAAAATTCTTTTGTGGAGGTAGAACTTTAAATTTTGAGCTTTCTTTGTTGTATTTTCTCTCTTGACTCTCTACACTTGAAATGGAGGCTTAAAGATGTATTTAAGGGGCTCCAAGATAACCTAGGCTAGATAGAATGTCAATCATTCAATCAAATGTCATTAATGGTCCAGATTGGCTCTAAAAATTCACTAAAAATGTGCTTCCGAATGCTATAAAGTATTGCGGCGCACTCTAGCAAGCACCGCGGTGCTCTAGCCTCTGAAAGTCAGTTTTCTAGGTAGCGGCATAATGCTACTACTACAGTGCGTTAGTGTTCTTGACTCTAGAACTCAGTACGGTAGCTTTTCTTCTCGAGGGTGTCATTTCTTTGTTTTAGCTCCGTTTGCCTAATTTTTATTGTATTGCATTCGTATTGGACTCAACTTTTATCGTAAATGGTTAAAATATCTATATTTGTCACCAATATTTCTTGATTCTCACTTATTCATAAGAACTATAAAAATAAAGTAAAAACACATCAAATCGATAAAAATACTTAAGAACTTACAATTATTTGAGTTAAATAATACTTGATTTATGAGTAAATTAATCACTCACCAAATACCCCCAAACTCAAATATTTGCTTATCTTAAAGAAAATCAAAACAAGAAAAAGAATAGCAAAATGCAAATCAAGTACTAAAGATATAAGTGATAAAGTATGAGTTTTGTATTGAATCAAAAATTGTGCAAGTATCTCCGAAGTCACAAAATATTCCAAGCTCAAATGAAATACAAACATTGAGATTATCTAGATTTTCAACTTCAAGCATCAATTTAACTCCACTCAAGACTCTCAATGTGTGAGTGTGTGCAAAATCAATATTACTTAACAAAATAAACTTCAAATAAACTTGTGTGTTTCGATAAACAATGAAATATCTCTTGATGATGCAATTTGAAACTACCATATGCCCATTTTTTATGTTGCTCTCCACTAATATATGTTAGTATATCATCAAAGATCAAAAGGTCTTTCATTAAGCTTGTAATATCAACTTGGGCACAGGTAAGATAATTTTTGAAAAATTTGAGTTTTAAATCACCCTTAAGCACATTAATCTTGGATCTTATTTCTTGGTACACCAAATAGCACTCACACACTTCTTTTCAACTAAATTTCTCTTGTATCAACACTCCACCAAATACTTTTATAATTTTTTTCGATTTTTTCTTTTTTTGTAAAATGAAAGATATGACATAAGACCAAAGAATGAAAATCAAAAACCTTTCCCCAAAACTCAAAATCAACATTGTCCTTAATGTTGAAAAACAAAATAGAAGGTAAGGACACAAAATTTTTACCAAATTATTCCTTTCTCTCTTTTTTTTTCTTTTTTTTTTTTGCTTCATAACGCCGCCTTTCCTCCTAACATAAAAATAATATAAAATAACTCTTTAAAATAATCAAAATACTTAAGGATAAGATTGGCGGTTATTATTTTTGGTTGGGCAAAATTGTGGTAGAAAAAGAAAGGTACGAATAGGCACAAAGTGGGTGTACTAAGATGATATTGTATTAAGGTTAGTTTGAAAGGCTCAAATGGTTCAAAAATGGCCTAAATCATTTCTCGAATGACATATAACATAGAATTTCGTCTCAAGATTTACTCAAATAGATTCTAGAGTTTATGATATATCAATGTCTATCTAATGCACACAAGTTTTCTCTAAAAGCTCAAAGAGTCAAATGATCATAATTATCGTGCTCAAATGTATAGAATCAAAAATGAGGTTCAAATAATGCAAATCAAGCACACGGATAATCTCAATGAATTACATTTCAAAAGACCTAAGAGAATATTAAATGACTAAACTCATCATTAATATCAAGTAATCTCATTTCAATGACACTCACAATTTATTCAAACTAGCAAAAGAAAAGCAAGAAAAATGAAATGATTTTCTAAAAATACACAACTCATGGAAAGAAAATCATGACAACCAATACAAAATCAAGTCACATCCAACAAATAATTATCCAATAAGTGTTCTTACCCCTAAACTTAAAATTAGCAATGTTTTCAAAATGAAAATGTTCAATGTACGCATAAGAGAAAAAATTACGTGCTGGGAAGGCGAGACATTCTCGTCTCTTATTAAGGTTAGCAAGGGTGGTGCTCCAGGTAAGGTGAGCCTAACTTGGGTGGTGCGAGATTCCTCTCCATAAGTTGCATACAATTTAGCGAAGCTCATGAAATAGTGGCTTCCGCCTATAATATGTGTCATACAACACGACATAAAGGTCTTGGTTTTGAATACCCTCAAGCTTAGCGATATATGGAAATGCTCGACTTATACACTCAACTTGACTTAGCATTGATACATGTGTTTGGTAGGCTTGAATGAATGGTGCTAGTGATGGTGGATAATGTTTTGACCACATAGGAATGTCATAGATATGATCCTTAATGAATGGTAGTGGCATGATGATTTGGATCTCATAGGGTGAAGATTCACAAGTGTTGTCTTGTGATTCTTCCTCTTTGATCCACTCCTAATTCTCCTCATCACTTGAGTCTTTATTATCAAACAAACCCAAGCTCCTTCTACTTATGCTCTGCTCTTCACAGTGACTTTCATTATTATTTGTGATATGTGAATCAATCATAGCCACCGCCTTTATTATGGCCTCAAGAGAGTCATAGAGAGACTCAAATTATGAGTTACAAATGGTCTCCATTCTATCCCACTCCTCATGGCAAAGTTTTATCTCCTCCGAAAATTGTGCAATAAGGTATTCAAGGTTGGGAGAAAACTCTGCTTGATGATGTGGAGTATCAGACCATGGCGCCGAAATGTTAGAATTATCTTCCAAATTGAGGTATCTTGGTAGATAATTCTAACTCTGATAGTCGAAGTCAGTCATGTCTTCCAACAACCAGTAGACTTCCTCAATAGATAATTGGTAGATAGAGGTGGTACTATTACCTCTTTCTACCCATATTCTTGTTTCGAGCCGAAGATTGTTGAGGAAGTTTTGTATTTGATATTCCTAGGAGAAACCATGATTTGGGTATAGTGTGAGCAACTCTTTGTATCTCCACCATGCACAATAAAATAGCTCCGAGTCTCATTGAGCAACCCACAATGGGACTTGTTGATCTAATATCTCCAAGTACCTTGCAAAACAAACATTAAAAATAAAAATTAAAAATAAAAATAAACCCCTAAATTAAAATCAAGTAACTTACTCCTGATATCAATAATAATCTAAAATGTCAATTCCCCAGTAATGATGCCAAAAACTTATTACACTATAATATGCATATATGTAAAATAACCGCAAGTACACGGATCATAATCAAATTATAAAGTGATTAGTATACAGTTGTTGATTCCATGAAGAATTGGGTATTAAATTATCATTAATTACTAGAATTATTATGACCTAACTTTATCTAAGCAACTAAATTAAATGAGTTTAAGATATAAATAAATACAAAAATAAAATATGGAAACTCTATGCACAAATTCAATAGGAGATTAAATTCACCTAACTATCAACTATGTCTTTTGATCACTAATTACATTTACATCAATTATTCCTATTTTATAAGCAAAGAATCCGAAGATATTTCTATTCCCCCTCTTGAGTGCCGAGTGAAATCATTCATAATTCTCAATTCCAATATCTTTATTCTGAACTTAGAATTTAAGAATTCATTATGTTCAATGGTTCTTTGATCATGGCTTCAAAGGAACTATAGGTTCTCTTAAACTCTACAAATCCTAGGTTATACAATTCTGTGATTATTTCTAAAATTCCATTTCTCAAGTGTCAAATTCTAGAAACCAAATTATCCAACTAGTAGCTAATTATTTGAGAAGCATTAAGCATTGAATAGCATAAGTAAATTCAAGAACAATATCAAAGAATATATTGAAAATTGACACATAGAATCAAAGTATAATAAGCTATATCATTCTCTAGAATAAAATAATTAATTTAACATAAAAGAATTCAATACTAATTTCAACAAGAATTTGATATATCCAAATATTTTCATAACTTCAAGCACAATACAAAATTCAAATGAAATTAGGATGAGAAAAAGGATAAGAAAACTCTTTTGTGGAGGTAGAACTTTTAGCTTCATTCAATCTCTTCGAACCATTCTCTCAAGCACCCTCTCCAAGAATTTAAGATCCAAGCTCCTTCCTTTGCTGAAATTTTGAGCTCTCTTTGTTGTGTTTTCTTTTCTAACTCTCCATACTTGAAATGGAGGCTTAAGGATATATTTAAGGGATTCCAAGATGACTTAGGCTGGATGAAATGTCAACCATTCGATTAGATGTCATCAATGGACTAGATTGGCTCTAAAAACTCAGTAAAAATGTGCTTCTGAATGCTGTGTAGTACCGCAATGCTCTCTGGCAAGTGCTGAGGTACTCTAGTGTCTGGAAGTCAATTTTCCAAGCAGTGTTGTGGCACTACTATTACAATGTTGTGGTTGTGGCACTCTCGGCTCTGGAACTAAGTAAGATAATTTTTCTTTTTGGGGGTGCCATTTCTTTGTTTTAGCTTCGTTTTGCATAATTTTCATTGTGCTACATTCGTATCGGACTCAAATTTCATTCTAAATAGTTAAAATATTCATATTTGTCATCGATATTTCTTGATTCTCATTTATTCATAAGAACTACAAAAACTAAGCAAAAACACATTAAATTGGAAAAAATACTTGAAAATTTACAATTATTTGAGTTGAATAATAATTGATATATGAGTGAATTAATTACTCATCATCGGTTTTCATATTTTCTAATCTATGACCAGCAATTTAAGAGGAGAAACTGCATGGCTCAGTGCAGTTTGGATTGGATTGGGCAGTTTCCATGGTTTAGTAGTTATTTTGAACACTCTTTGTTTTCTATCTAATTTAGTGGAGTAATGCTATTGGGTATCAATGATACCCAATGCTATAATGATGTGTCAATTTATTACTAAGTGATTCTTATTAATAAACTATAATATATGGAACTCACATGAAGTATAACGATATTTAAGTGGTAACAGATTGATACATCATGTAGTGTTAGGTACTATATGGTACTTCATAATATTACTCAATTTAGAGAGGTTAAAACTGGTGAGCCCTACCTTATATTTTACTCTTCTTTTTTTCTTCTAGTAATGTTATGTGGTATCATATGGTGTCCAATACCACATGATGTATAAGTCTGTTACTATTGAATTATGATTACACTTTATGTGTGGCCCATGTGAGACCCAATTTATTAATTAGAATCATTCAATAACTTATTAACACGTCATTATAGCATTAAATACTATTCGTATCCCATTTTCTTTCCATCTTTTTTTCCCTTCAACCAAACAACTAATTTTTTCTCTCTCTCCACTTTTCTCTTAAATTTTTTTCTTTTCTCTTGTGCTTCCTTCTTACCAAACATAGTTTAGTGCCACCTAAGAATTTAGATAATTCAAATTATAAATCTAGAAAGAAGTGTTTTTTCTATCCATTATGTAACCAGTAAAACTAGAGTTTTTAAACAAAGATGTCAAAATCAGATATTTGAATTGAGAATTGATGATTTTTCTAGCACTTTGAATCTCAAATATCAGCTAGAGAATAGGACTAATATAATCCCCTTAGTCATTTTTAGGACTACCTTTTTGAATAAGGTTTTTAGGACTAAAAATTGGGTCCTATAGAGAGTAAAATCCTTTAGATGCCTTCATTTCCCTCAAACCCTGCCACATCTTTTACCGTACCCCACATTCTGACTCTATTTGAAAATCAAAAAATAAAGAGGAAAGAGGAGAGAGAAGAGAGAAGAAAACCCCTAAAAACCCAAAATCCAGCCAAAATGCTTGACAAATCCGACTGTAACTCAAGTAAACCTCCTTCAAAATATTGTAAATCAGAATCTAGATGTTTCAAGTATCATAAAAACATCTATATTGCTAGTATTTCGATTAAAATAATGAAAACTCGTTCGTGGCGAAGTCACAGTCAGAGAAGACAGAAAGCTTCGAAACAGCTTATGAATTTGTCTCCTTCGAAATCGTAGTCACTATCAAAATCCAAGTATCTGGTGGGTTTGTCAAAAGTTCTGATCGAAGAACCTCATTCAAATAGCAAGTGTGAAAGCCGCATCTATTGAAGAGAAAGTTAGTATTTTATAATTTTTTTTTTTTTCGGGGAAAAATACCTTTTTTGTATAGTGACCTTGAGTATGGTTAAAAGTTATGATTTTTGTTTGTTTTTATTTCTTTGTATTTTTATCTATACATGTTTTGAGTCGGATCTGGTTTATTTGTATATTTTACTGATTTTGTGTTCATTATTTTGATCAATTGTGTTACTATGCATTGTTTACTAACCTTCTTTTTGCATAGTGTCCTTGACCATGTTAAAAAAGTTCAATTATATTTTTGTGTTTTTTGTATAAAGTTAACAATATATTAACTCAGGCTATAGCTTATTCGCCTGGAGTCAAGAATTTCTTGACATATAGTCAACACTATTGTGACCTCAAATGAAGAACTCAATAAATTGATTTTGTGTAAAGGAGTTGGATTTTTAGTGTCTGTTTGTTTTGGTAAACTAGTGGGGGTGTTTTTGTAATCTTTCGTATACCTTGGTCATTGTTTCTTCATTGAACACCTATTTGTGTTTTAATTTATATATACTTTGTCGATTGTGATTTATTTATGTGTGTTGATTGAAGTTAGTAACCTCAGGTCAAGATGTTCTTGGCTATAGATGAAGATCTTCTTGAGCTTAGATGAATAACCTATTGACATTAAGTGTATCAATATGTTATGGACGAGGAGTTAGGAAATTATTGACTTGAGGTCAATATGATATTGACGTATTGTCAAGATTTCCTTGACCTAGGATCATTAACTGCTTGATCCTAAGCCAAGAATGTTGCAATTTACATTATAATTTTACTTTCTTTCCTAGTCTTAATATTTGTGTCTTTATTTTACAACATTTTAAATGCTATGTAACTCAGAATGATATGCTTCCAAGGAAGGTGAACTTTTATAGGACCGTTCATGAGACGACCGCAATTATAAAGGACAAGTTAACTGATGAGTAGAAAAAATTATTTGCTCAAACCTATGTTGGTCATTTTTTAAAGGCCTAGCTGATAGCAATATCTAGACAAATTGTACACAACATAGTAATGTGGCAGGCCTACTATGAAAACTTGTTCAATGATGATGACTGTATTAAAATGGATGTATATGGAATCATGGTACCATTTACAAAGTTACATTTGGTAATAACTATTTATATTTTGTTAAAAATTTATAGGTTTTAAAGTAACAACCTGCTAGAGTTATCTTAGGTCAGAATATTCTTGACTGCGGTTAAATTGTTTTGCACTTCTGTTCAAGTTATGCTTAACTATATGCCAAATTTAATAACATATTATATATAATATTGTGATTAAATTTCATATTAAACTACACTTAAAATATTGTTAACTTTAAGTCAAGTACTTGTTTACCTCAATCAATTACTTTTTAACCTTTGGTCAAGAATATCATAATCCTAAGTTAATTAGTTCTTGACAATAAATTAATAATTTCTTGACCTCAAGTCAGTAGCTTCTTAACTAAAAGTCAAGAAAAATTTGACCAAAGTCAATAACTTCTTGACCCTAAATTAAGAACTAAGTCAAAAAATTTATCACTTGTAGTTTGGAAGTTCTTGATCCTATGTCAAGAATATCTTGACTATGGGTAAAAAAGCAATTTAAATTTTTGTATTGGCAATGATCTAGTTGTTGAGATTTATTTCAGACTGTAATTTTAGAAATTATCGCAACTGAGACTGAATTAAATGAACTCCGCACGAAGAGATCTTATTGGTAAGAAGAGTAATTTCCATATCCACAAAATAGCTCAAAAACTATATCCTAAGATAGAATAATGTCTTCCATGATACCTAAGTTGATACATTTAATGAATGAAGGAGAAATGACTTTAAAATAATAAGATACTAATCAAAATTTTTTGAACATAGATTAAGATTAAATTGACCTCAAAGGTTAGTTTCGTATTGACTAAAAATCAACAGAATTTTGACCCATGGTCAATTTAATCTTGACTATACGTCAACTAACGAGACCAACAAGACATTAAAAAGATTATAAATAAGCCAAAATATAGAATTTTTAGCATATGGTCCTTATTTACTAAACCATTCTTAAACAAAACTTATTTAATTACCTTCAAAATTTAAAAAACTCCCCACCTATTAATGCCAACTTTTCTCCAGCCGAGTATTTTTAATTACATAGTAAAAGGGCTATTAAGAAAGAGAGAAAAAGAGAAAAGGAGAGAGAAACAGAGAGACGGAGAGAGAGAGAGAGAGAACGAGAATAAGCTTACACTTTCATATTCCTCGTGAGAAGGAGAGATTAATCATATTCCTTATCTTCTTCATGAGATGGAAACCAAGCTCTGATTTGAATGAGAAAACTAAGAAGAAGTAAAAGAAAAGTAGAGAGAGAACGAAAATAGAAGAAAAATGAAAAAAAAATGAGAAAATGAAATGAAGGCCATTTAATGTTCTCACCTACCACCTCCTCACTTTTGACCAAGGACAATTTTGAAAGCCGGTTTTTATTCTCTCTACTTATTCCTAACTTTTGGTCCTAAAAAAATAATTATATCAACATAGTCCTAAAAACAGAAAGTGGAGTCCAAATAATCTTATCTATATCCTTTTCTCTATCAGCCAAGTCTAGTTTGATGGTTACAGATCATTAAAGTTCAACCCTGTTTTAATTTAGATGGGCAGGCATGACGGGCCTCTAGCCTAACTAGTTATTCGAAAGAGAAGTTGGGCCTCCTTCCGTATTGAATTCATCTTTTATAGAGGTATTCATACAAATGGCCAAATCAAGGGATTCTTTATTGAAAATATCAGATTTTCCTTTATTTATGTCTGTTGAATGCTTAATACTTAATTCAATATTCATAGAGGAAATTTAATTTTATACGGTAAAATTTCAAAACAAAAAAAAAATCCTTGAATTTTTTTTTTGAAAAATCCAGATTTATTTAAAAAATACATCATAAAGTATTAAAATGCCACCTTTTACCAATTGATAAGGCATTAAGTTACATGAAGTAACTAAACTAGTCACCTCAATAATTCGATTAGTTACTTTAAATAACTCGACTAATCACCTCAAGTACCTTTGAAAAATATTAATTTTGAATAAAAAATATTATTTAAAATATTTTTGAAAGGTTGTAAATAAACTATTAAAATATACTAGTCTAGTCACTTTTACCAAATTGATAAGGTATTGAGTTACATGAAGTAATTAAATTAGTCATTTCAAGTAATTCGATTAGTTACCGTAAGTAATTCGATTGGTTACCTCAAGCATCTTTGAAAAATATTAATTTTGAATAAAAATGTTATTTAAAATATCTTTGAAAGGTTGTATTTTTTGAATCAAATTTTGAAAATGATATTTTCAAAATAAATCTAGAATTTTTCATAATTTTCAGCCCATTCGAGAGTTTTTATTAAACTTCCGGGCTGAACTTCTTAGTATTTCACTGCATCTTTATATTTGGTACTATTTTAATATCTAATAAAATAATCATTTTGAAAATTAAATCTTCTTAAGTAGAGATTATCTTAAAGTTACCAAAACATGTGAATTTTAGATGATCCTCTGTCTAAAACTCATCCTAAAAGGCGAAACAACAAAAAAAATACAATATCTCAAAAATTATAGCAAATTGTTCAAATTTTATTATTTTATAAATAATTTAATTTTATAATTATTTTTTTAAGTTAAATTTAAACACATTCACATGTTCAACTAAACATAATTATCTAATATCCCAGAAATCATAAATAAGATTACTGTGTGTAATCAAATACAATTATTCTGAATATTAGACATTCGTATCATCATCTTTAACATTCCCATTAATTTGAAAACTTGAATGATTTTCTACCAAACGGCCTTTATAACTTTCATATCTCTTTTCCAAAATTTTTAGCGTGACTTTTACTATTCTGCCCTCAATATATGGACTATTGACTGCATCAATCAGATCTGATAAGATCCTTTGCATCCACTCATATGTAAAAATGGTTGTTTGCCTATGGCATACACCTTTGATTACATGGTGTATATATATACTCAAGCAATAATTTAGAAAACTGGAAGTATAGCGGAAGAATTTGAAATATATATATATATATATATATATATATATATACATGATTCTTTAATTCTTTTAGTCTTTTTTATTTTTAATTTTTGAAATGATGGTTAAAATTTGGATATATGGATTAGTTCATTTTCTTCAATCAGATTTTTTTTTCCTTTTAAAACGTCTTTGGCTTTTTGTTTTCGTCCACAAAATAACTTATCAAAGTATATAATGCAGTATATCAACCCTGTAAATTTTTGGATGAAGTCTTTACTACATCAAACTCTTGATGATCACACTGCGGAGAAACTTAAAAATCTAAAGTATTAAATTATTAAATCTGGGCACTATTTATAGTGTTAGTAATTTACCCAAAAAATAAAATAATTCATTAATAATTTACCATTAAAAATGGGTATATAAATGGCATATTAATAGTATAATATTGATTTACTTGGAAAAAATATAATAATCAATTAAATTAAAATCAGTAATATATCGGTTTCTTATTTGATTTACTAATTAAGAAAAAATAGTGGTAAATCAATTGTATATAAGTTATTTAAGGAAAAAAAAATGGTATAAATCAGTCATTGGTACCAATAATATATTTGGTTTAACTGAGGAAAAAAAAGGATGGTAACTCATAGGTATATCAATTATTTACTTGACTTAATTGGAGAGAAGAACCGAAAAAAAAGTGCTGAATTAATGGTATAAAAGGACTTTATAAAAATATGACCAAATTTTAGGCCTAATTTAAATAAATATCTCTTTGACAAATATTATAACAAAATATCCAGTATATATGTTTATATACCAAGTGTAAAATTTTATATACTAAGTATAAAAAATTATATACCCAATACATCAGTAACTAAAATTAGTAGATAAATATATTTATCAAGTGTAAAAATATATATACCTTGATATTTATCTATAAAATTTAAAAATAGACATCTACTTAATCAAATTTAAAATATTAGATATTCACCTAAATTTTTCGTAGTTGGTTTGTTGTAAAGTAGAGGTACAAAATTTAGTAGTTGGTTTGTTGTAAAGTACAGGTACAAAATTGTTTTTCTTGACGAAAAAAAATGGTGGTAAATTGATGATACATAAGCGATTTATTTGAGAGAAAACAATGGAGGTAAATTAGTAGTATATCAATAATTTGCATAATTTAATTAAGGAGACATAGTGGTAAATTAATGGTATATGTACGATTTAATTCATTTCCTTAGGAGGGGAAAGAGAAAAAAATTCTGGTGAAATAATGATACATAAATGATTTACTTGAAGAAAAAAAAAAAACGATGATAAATTAGTGGTATATAATAATTTAAATGATGGTAAGTCAATGGTGTATGAATGACTTACTTGAGGAGAAAACAGAAAAAAATGGTGGTAAATAATTACAATTTACTTGAGAAAAACAATGTTAAATTAGTAACATATCAATAATTTACTTGAGAGAAAAAAATTGAAAAATAAAAAAAATGAAAACTCAATGGTATATCAATGACTTATTTGAGGAAAAACTAAATGTTTGTCAATAGTTACCTACTTGAGAAAATCAAGATCTTAAATTGGTGATATTTCAATAATTTACATAATTTAATTGAGCAAAAAATGTTAGTAATTTAATGGTACATGAATGATTTATTTGATTTACTTAAAGAGAAAAAAATAGCAATAAATATTTTGTTTATAGATAATTTACTTAAGAAAAAAAATGATGTAATGATGTTAAATAGTATATCATAAATAAAAAATTTACTACGGAGAGAAAAAAAAAGATGAAAAAAAGGGTAACTCAATAGTATATTAGTGACTTATTGGAGAATAAAAAAAATAGCAATCACTAATCCTATATTAATGGTATATTTATACTTTCCTTAAAAAAAAGATCAATTTATTTATAATTAAAAAAATCGAAAATAAGAAAATAAGGCTAACTGATTTGATTTGATTTTACTCTATTTCTTTTAAGAAGTTGAATAAAGTTAGTTCCTTTGCTGGGAAACTGCTAGAAGGGTGCAGGCCGAACGAAAGGCCGAAACAGCAACTGGGGACTAGTCTGTGCGGTACTGCTTTCCTAGCATTAAGGGTAGAGTTGGAAATAGATAAAACATTAATTTAAAAAGGGGTATGTGTACATAAAAGAGAAAAGGGGATCTGTTGAAACAGAAGATGAAAAAGAGGTCTTCTTGTACATATCCCTTTATAAATAGGGATAATATATATATTAAAAAAAAACCCTTCGACTTAAACGTTTTATAAAAAAAAATCCACGACTTTTTATTTATATCAAATTAAACTTTTAATTTGCATTATTCTATCAAATAAGATTGGGTCCACACGTTAAGTCAAAATTTAAATTTTAGTTTGTTTTAAAGAATAATTTTACCTTTTGAATCATATATTAAAACTAATAAATATTGAGACTATTATTATTGTCTTTCTTTTAAAAAAATTATTTTCAAAAAATTATTTTAAGTGAAAATAATAGTTACTAAAAATTATAAGAGTATTCAAAACAATTATAAAACAAGAATGACAAAAATTTTAAAAATTCTCATTTTATTCTTTTTTCTAAGAGTTAAAATAGTTCAAAACAATTAAAATTTAAGAGAGCGATTGTGTGCGTGTGTGTTTTTCAAGATTTAAATTATTCAGAACAATTAAAATTTAAGAGAGAGAGAGAATGACAAAAATTTTAAAAATTTATCATTTTTTTCTTTCCTTTTTTTTGATCATTTTAAGTGAAAATGATAAATGTTGATATTAAAATGAGTTTAAATTATTAAAATAATTAAATACTAAAAAGAAAAAAATGACAAAATTTTTTATTCTTAATAATTATTATTTTCATTAAAATATATATTTTAAAAAAAATAAAGACAAGAATAATTAGTTTCAATATTTATTATTTATAATACATGTTTTATAAGTTTAAAAGGTAATTATCTTTTCCAACAAACTAAATTTTCAATTTTGACTAAGTGTGGCCCAGTTGAAAAATATAAATTATAGGTTTAATTGGATATAAATGAAAATGTCTAGATTTTTTTTTTTTTTTGATAAAACACTAAAAGTGATAATTTGTTTTTTGATATTATCCGGTTATAAATATAATGGATTATCTCCACTATTCATACACATGACATTCTGGATACTGGTTATATTTAATAGGATACTGGTTTTTTTTTAATAGGAGATAATTGAGACCGTATCAATATTGTTTGAGTCGAGATTTAGGAAATAATTTTATCTGGACCATGAATCAAGCATATTAAAGCTTTGCATCAATAGAGCAGAGATTCAAGTATTGATTCCCACAAAGAATCCATTACAACTCACAAAAATTTATAAGAGTTAGCACGGCGTGGGTTAAGTGGTACAATATCTTAAGTGGTACAATATCTAAATTCTTAACCGATCCATAAAGTACGATAAAAGAAAATCTTAACTATTGGGCTAAAAAAAAAACCTATTAACTACATTAAACCACACAACATTATGTAATTTGGTGCGGTATAATTTATGCAATTTGGGCCTATAATATGGGCTTCAACAAAATTGGGTCAAATTAAAAAAAATAATCTTAAAAAAGTTGTTACTACTAAAATAAAATCATTTAAAAATTAACACAAATCTAAAATATTTAAAAAAATTATATATTCAGATATTCATACTTGTCTAATCAATATCTTAATAAAACACAACATTACAACTTAATCAAAATATAGTAAAACACAAATGTCTGAATTTCAAAAATTTAAATATTATTCCAAGTAACAAATAATAAAATTAAAACTTAAATTATTAGTAAGTGTTCATTTGTTTGACTTTTTCTAAAACTCTTCAAATTTCATTCACAATTTATTTCAAAAAAATTTAGATTTTAATATATTATATATGTGAATTTATGTATATATATATATATATATATATATATATTAAATTAGATGTACGTTATACGGTGTGATGTGGTGCAATATTTTACAGAAATAAAAATCTTATTTTATATTTTACATTACATCTCAACAATTGAGAAAATTTGGACTCTAAACTATAACACAAAACAAAATAATCACGTCACACCGCCCAATGAGATTTGATTTAGACAATTTGTGTGTGATTAAGTGAAAATATACTCTCCCTAATAACTTATATTCCAATAGCATAAAAAAGAAACTTTATGACTAGACGTGCTTACCAATAGTGCACGTATACTTAACTGTCAAAAGTGAACTATTATAGCATCATCATCGTCATCAACGACATCAATCAATATTTATGTTTTACTTACTCGTGAAAATAGTGGTACGTCGGTAGGGTGTGAGGTGACGACACAGATATTAATACATTTTAATTCACTCTAAAGTTAATAATTCATCCATTGGCAGTCCACATCGTTTATGCGTACAAAAAAAGCCCTCATCCTATGGCAACATTATTCTTGGTGAAGCCTCATAAGCCCATTTGGAATTGGGTCTCGTCAACGTAACTAAGGTGACGAAGAAACAAAAAGGAAAAAGGGACATTCTAGATAGGATTTCGTCCAGTACTTGGGGAAGGTGGATCCCATATTTGTTTCCTTTCGTTCCAAGTGTCCGGTGCTGAGTTTATTTCATTTCTAAAAATAGCTCATTCATTTTATTTTTAGGTTGGTTTGTTTATTTTATTTTATTTTTTGTCTTATTTTTTCTTCTTTTTTTTTTTGGTGAAATGTCAATATCTAAATCCGTGACAATGCATATCCTTCAATTTTAGGCAATACCGCAATGATAACGATCGAGAGAAATTAAAATTTCAAAACGGAATACTTATTATTAAATATTGATAGGATCAAATGAAAATCTTTTAACAAAATTAAATGCAATCAAATTTTAAATTAGAACCTAGAATGACTGATAGAAAGTTTTGACAAAGAAAGCATTAGAATTTCTGTTAAAGCCATTAAGCTAGTACTTACACGCTTCTCCAACCACCAACTTTTTGTTTTTTTTTTTAATCCAAAAAATAAACGTACTGTTTATTTAGTTTTTTTAATATTTTTTCCTCTCTTTTTTCTCTTTTGTTTTTGTTTTAAAGTACCGAACTGACAGTACTGATTGGTGCCACCAGTGCCGCGTGTTCTAGAGAGAAATATATATATATATATATCTATATTCAATCCGAATTATAGATTTATTTGAAAAGAGTGTCACTTTCAACCAATGTGTAAGTTACATATGTAATTGGTGCCACAAGATTGTCACCCCTTTTCTTTTTGGAAATTTTTTTTACGTAAATTTGGTCTAAATTATTTCAAGTACTGATCTGAGTGGTGCCACAAGAGTGTCACGTGTTCTAGAATTCTGTGTTAGTCTGTTTAGGTATGAATTCGTTATTATTTCAAAGGTTTGGTGCCAAATTTTCATTGGTCACGGAATTAATAGATATCGACCCCGGTTAATCTCTTGTTGAGTTTTTGATACCGAAATCCACCCAAAAATGCCATTATTTTATGTCATTACTCAATGATTTCAAAGCATGTGATCATGTTTTTGTTTTCATGTGTCAAATTAAATCGCATTGAATTATTGAATCGCTTTATAGTTTAATTTGCTTGCAGGGATTTGGGGGAAAGCCCAGATTAAATCGCATTGAATTATTGAATCGCTTTATAGTTTANCAGTTACAATACAGTTACAATACGAGAGATTCTAGATGAAGAAACTTAGCTAGGGAATGAACTATTGTAATCCCATTTTGGCAATAAAATTACGAGTGGTATCATGTTAGGAGATTGATTTTGCAGAAACGACAATACATAACTAAAATATGAGTTGAAAAAATTTGAGTAAAATAAAAAAAGATAAGAAACACAAAAAATTTAATTTAGTTTCCCCATTTTAAGATACGTTCACGGATAAGATTATGAAGAATTTCACTATGAAAAAAAAATTACAACTTACTTCTTTCTAAATACAAAAGGAAAACAAATAAATTTTTCTCTCTTAAAATAGGAAAAAAAATACTCTTTCTAAGCAATTTAGAGAAAACAAGTAAGATACTAAGAGGAATTCTTATGTTTGAATTATCTCTTAGAAAGAAAGAGGATTTTAGAATGTAATGCAAAACAAGTGATAAATCCCTCCATATTTATAGAACTTGAAAGATGGTGTGAACATTACCTTTTACTATTGTTATTATGGCTGCTCTTTTCACAATTGTTATTGCAGTTGCCCTTTTTACTATTGCTATTGCAGCTACATTTTTTACTATTGCTATTACGTCATACTTTTTTACTGTTCCTGTTGTGATTGACCTTTTTACTGTTCCTATTATGGCTGGTTGATGAGATGCAATTGTTAATTTGTTCAATATTTTCCTACTTGAAGACTTGATTTTAATCATATCTTCATACTTGAAAAATCTTTCTTTTTTCGTTTGTTAATTCTTCATGCTGCTTACGTACCTGCTAGGCTATATGAGGATTTACATCATTGGAACTTATCATTATTTATTGGTATAGTTAAAGCATCTGCTAGGTTCTCCTTTATGTGAATCTTCTTCATGTCCACACTTCCATCTTTTACAACTTCTCGAACAAAGTGATATTTAACACCTATGTACTTTGTCCTGGAATGAAAGATTGGATTTCTTGCAATATTTAACGCATTCTGACTGTTACAAAATGAAAGAATCTTTTCTTATTTGTGCCTGAGCTCCTCCAATAATCTTTAAACCCAAATAACCTCTTTGCAAGCTTATGTAGCCGCCATATATTATGATTCTGTTGTAGATAAAGCTTTAGCAGTTTATAGTTTTGAAACTCAGCTTACAATTCCTTCTACAAGGGTAAACACATAGCTTGTAGTAGATTTTCGTTTGTCAAGATCACCTCCAAAAACTGAATCAACATATCTTCTGACAGTAAATTCTGATCCTCCGTAATATAATACAGCATCTAAGGTTCTTTTGATGTACCTTAGAATCCTCTTCACAATATATCAATACTTTCTACTAGGATTAGCCATGTACTGACTAGCCGCTCTCATTGCTTGTGCAATATCTAGTCTTGTGTATATTATAGCAAACATTAGGCTTTCCATAGTTGATGCATACAGTACTCGAGACATTTCCATCCTTTTTGCTTCATTGCTAGGACACATCCCAGAAGATAACTTGGAGTTAACAGGAAGTAGGGTAAAGATTGGCTTACAATCTTACATATTGAAGCGATGCAAGATTTTCTTTAAATAATTCTTCTGAGAAAGCCAAACCTTCGTGTTACTTCTGTCTCGGTGAATTTGCATCCCTAGAATCTTGTTTGTAGGTTCTAAGTCCTTCATATCAAATTCCCTAGCCAATTATGCCTTCAATTCTTGGACTCTACTTTTGTTGGGGGCCTGGTACCAACATGTCATCTACGTACAACAATAAGATAATGAAATCATTATTTTCATCAAACCTTTTGAAGTATGTGTAGTAGTTTAAACTGAGTCTATTGTACTCAAGACTTATGATGAAGGAATCAAATCTCTTATACCAATATCTCGGCACCTGTTTGAGACTATATAAAGAATTGTTCAACCTGCAAACCAAGTTCTCCTTACCTGTTTTAGCAAAACCTTTTGATTAGAGCATAGAAATTTCTTCTTCAAGTATGAAGAAAAGTAGTTTTCACATCTAACTACTCTAGATGTAGGTCAAATGTAGCACACATCACTAGAACTACTCTAACTGTTGTCAGTCGAACTACAGGTAAAAATATCTCATTGAAGTCAATATCTTCTTTATGAGTAAATTCTTTTACCACCAATCTCACACGATACCGGTCCACTTGATCATTGTTATCACGCTTGATCTTGTAGACACATTTGTTGCCAATAGCCTTCTTTCCCTGTGGTAGTAAAACAAGATCCCATGTCTTATTCTTGTGAATGGCTTCAATCTCTTCTTGTATTGCTGTCATCTATAGGGATACATCTAGGCTTTTGGTAGCCTCATGGAAAATTATTATCTCTCCATCCTCTATTAGAAGATAGTATGCAATGTTGCTCTCAGTGACATAATCCGAGTGCCATGCCAATGGCCTTCTCTCATGAGTTGACTGACGAATTTCAGAAGCATCTTTCTCGACTGGTTCTTCTACTTTATGCTCTAGTGTTGTTTCAGAAGAATCTAAATCTTCAGTTTTCTTTTCTACTTGAATTGTAGTGGTTTCTAGTTTGCTATTATCTCTCTTCTCTTACAATTTATTCTCTACAAATATCAAATCTCTACTGATGATAATCTTATGGGTAGTAGAATCCCATAAGCAATACCTTTTGACTCCATCAGTAGATCTCAAGAATACATACTTTCTGGACTTTGAATCCAATTTTGTGATTTTTTGAGTATTGTACATCACGTACACAAGACTTCTAAATGTATGTAAGCAAGAGTAATCAGCTAGCTTACCGACCCATATCTCAATCAATGTCTTCAGATATTGATGAAGATCAATTGATTACATAGCAAGTGATTTTGATTGCTTCTGCCCAAAATATCTTAGGTAGACCTGCAGTTCTCAACATTGCTCTTGTCCTTTCTAACAAGGAACTATTCATCCACTCTACTATTCCATTTTGCTGAGGAGTATACGCTGCTCTAAACTGTCTTTTGATACCTTCTTATTGATAGAAGTTATCAAATTCATCGCTTGTATATTCTCCTCTATTCTCCGTCCTCAAACACTTGATCTTCTCTTTAGATTTAAGCTCTATATGCGTTTTGAATAATTTGAAGACTGAAAATACATCTGCCTTTCTCTTGATAGGATACACTCAATATCTCCTATAGTAATCATCAATAAAAAATACAAAATATATAGCTCATCCTAGGGACATCACTGGTGCTTGCCAAATATCAGAGTGAACCAAGTCTAAAACTTTCTTACTTCTAGAACTAGATGTGCTAAATTTTGATCTATGCTATTTGCTTGTGACACAATGCTCATAAAAGGGTAAAGATACCTTTGTGAGATCAGGAAGCAACCTCTATTAAGAGAGAATCTTCAAGCCTCATTCCGATATATGGCTTAGCTTACAATGCCATATCATCGTTAATTCTTCTCCGAAATTTGTTAAAGCAACTGATGCTTCTGCTTCCATCAATATATCTTTTTTAAGCATGTACATATTTACTGTGATCTTCTCTGCCTTCATTACTATAAGTACGCCTTTCATGATCTTTATGATCCTATTCTCAACACGAGTTTTACAACCAATGTTATCTAATTGTCCTAAGCACAATAGATTTTTTTTTTCAGACCCTTTACATGTCGAACCTCTTGAATAGTACGAATAGTGCCATCGTACATCTTCATATTGATAGTGTCAATTCCAATGATTTCTAAGATATGATCGTTACCTATGAACATAGATCCTCTAGAGACAGGTTCATATATGTGAAACCGCTCTTTGTGAGAAGTCATGTGCCATATTGCTCCTAAACATCAGTGAGCTGCCTTCTGTCCTTAGAAACTGTTGTTGCTTTGCCATATATGATTTCTCCATCATCTGAAGTACTTGCAACATTCCCCTAAGCAATTGATGACTTGGAATCCTTCCCTCTAGAATCCTCATTCTTCTTGAGTTCCCAACACTCTTTTTTGACATGCTTCTTTTTGCACAATGACAACACTTGACATTCTTTTTACTTCTTGATTTTGATCTACCATGACTTTGACTCCCACTGGAGTCATGTTCTGTTGATCTCCCTCTCATTTTAAAAACCTCTGCATGTTGTGAACTTATCAATTTGTCTTCCTTGTTCTTATGCTGATTTTCTTCTTCGAGAACAATAGCTATAAGATCGTTGAAAACTAGAGTTATAACATTGCTGGTCACATTAATGATGAGTTGATCATACGAATTAGGTAGACTCTAAAGTAAGATTTCTGCACGTTCATTATCTTTTATTTTATGCTCCATGATTGTAAGCTGTGAAAATAGAGTGTTGAGGGTGTTGATATGATCAGTCACCATTGTTGATTCTGCCATCCGAAAGGTATAAAAGATTCTCTTCAAGAAAATTTTGTTGTGTAGTGACTTGGCCTGATACAACTTTGTGAACGTATCTAATTTCTCCTCTTCAATGCTCAACAAGACTCCATCTGCTAACACCAAATGTAAGTTAGCGACAGCATTGCCATCCATCTTGTCTCATTTTTTATCATTAGTAATCTCAGTAGGTATTTCCCCAATTGCTGTTAGGCAATTATCTTTTCTTAAGATTGCCTTTAATTGCATTTTTCACAGAGAGAAATTGCTCCTATTGAGCTTCTTAATATCAAATTTTGTCGCTATTTTTGTTCACCACGATTTATTCAGTTACCACTGTTTCACTGTACGTGAACAGTATCGTATACATGAACAGTACTATATACATAAACAGTACTATATATATGAACAATACTCCAACCAATGGCTCTGATATCACTGTTAGGAGATCGATTTTGTGGAAACAATAACACACAGCTAAAATATAAATTAGAGAAAATTTAGGTAAAATAAAAAAGATAATGCACACAAAAGATCCCAATTTAAATTACGTCCATAGTTAAATTTTATACTTGATCATTGTTAACCCACATCTTCAGAGTGTGAACTTAACGTAACTTTGGTCCATCATGGATCAAGCCATGTTGAAGAATTTTTTTTTTCTTTTGTCCGTGAGGGAGGAATAATAGAAAATTCTGTTTCAGCAATAAAAATGGATATAATAACGAATCAGGATAAATAAATTTTTAAAAAAACTAACCATGTGTTTATTTTAATTATCTCTATTAGCAATCAGACATCAACCAAACAAATTAAGGATTAGATTTACTTTTAAAGAAACGCGCAAACAGCTCAAACCTGTGTATGACTTTTTACCCAATTTACCCTTACCATTTATACCAAGCCATGCATTTGTAACATGCTAATTGTTGGAGCAGTTTCTCACCAGCCGTCCACGTGTCTCTGAACTGCTGATGTTGTATTCTCTAACTGTCCATGTGTCCTCGCTATCCTAAAGTACTCTGAACTCTAAGCAAGGTCGGAGAGACGGGGGTGGCTACCTGCAAAGACTCTCCGATGCTTAAGTCAGTAATCTATCTTTGATACAGGGCAGCAAGGAATTAGTTTTTGTATGAGTGTATGTTTGTTTCTTGCTCATAAGCTTTTTTATATATTTCTTTCTGTAAGCGTACATGCCCTATTCGGGAATGCATGGCTCATATATGTATTGTCCTGAGATCGTGAACCATGCGGATCTCAATCTCAGGACTGAGTACCTTTCTGCTCATAGTCTTTTTCAGAAGTCACGGGCCGAGATTTTCGTGATCTCTTCTGTATCGCCGTAGCCTGATTTCCGCTGTCTCCTACGGCTTGAATCTGTCAGGGGTGAGATTTGGGTAAATCGCCGTTCTATCAGGACGGCTTGCCCCTTGCGCACGCCTACCCAGGATCGCATTAAATGCTCTGTCTGGGTCTGGAGTCGTGAGTTGCTTTCCATTGTTTTCAAGTGGAAGACCCTTGGGGCTTCTGACCCCCCAACTGTCGAGGTAAGGGCCATTGTATTCAGGTGGAAGACCCTTGGGGCTTCCAACCCCCTAACTATTGAGGTAAGGGCTATTGTATTCAGGTGAAAGACCCTTGGGGCTTCCGACCCCCCCAGCTGTCGAGGTAAGGGTCGAACTGGGCCGAGACTGTCCAGGGTCTGTGATGGGCTCAGCCCTGACTTCGGGCGGCCCAATGGTCGATTGTGAAATCACGTTCGACCCACGTGGCCTTTAATTAATCACTCTCGACACCTGTCGGACGGTAGACCCCTTTTGTGACCTGTTCAACCGCTCAGCCATCCACGTGACGTATGACTTGGGAACGGGCCCCACAACTACCCCCAATTCCCTACTTGACGGATTTGTATCCATCAAGTGGGGAAATCGTCTCTCTGTTCCTCCAATCTGGGGGATGCACGTGGTTCCCCTCTTACCGATGCGGAGGCACGCCATCCCACATCACAAAATCTATTTGAATTTTGAAGTTCTGACTGTTCGGTCTCCCTCACTCTCCCTATTCCAGAAAAACTATTCGGCTCCCCCTCTATAAAAGCCGCAATTGCATTCATTTGCCACTTTACTAAAATTTTCAATCATTCTAGCCTCATAATATCCTAGAGTTTCCGCTTCCTTCTCCTTTAAAGACTTTCACTCTTTCAGTCGTGTTTCGGAACAATGGCTTCAAGTCAAAACTAGGAATTGCGCCCCGTTATGGATTCAGAGCTGGATTCACTGAGGAGGCAGCTCTGCCTCCCCGGGGGAGTGACGCTGCAACGGGTTGAGGGTCCTGCGGACTGGTACCTTTATCCTTGCGCCCCCGAGGTTTCCATCATCCTGGGCAGAAAGCATCTGGACTGGCTGTGATTCCCTCTTCCTCCCCTAATCCACCAATTCTTTGCTCTGAGGGGAATCCCTCCGATGCAGCTGAATACAAACAGGATCATGATTCTGATGGGGCTTTCTGCCCTGTCAGTTATCTATAACATGTATATCGACCTGGAGGTGGTCTTTTATGCTTATAAGCTTATCCTCATCCCCAAGAAAGGCTCCTACCCCACCTTCTACCTCCAACCGCTACATGGACGTCATATCTTTGGGGGGTTGCCGCGGTCGGACAAACAATAGGACTCTCACGCCAGGCTATACGCCGTTGGAGGGGTGTGGTGCTCCCCTTGGGTGAACGGAGAGCATTTCCAAGTTCCCTCAACCTTCCTACAGAGTAAGTGTTAGGTCGTGATCTTTGGGTCTGCGCCTTCTCCCGATATTATTGCTCATGTTATTTTGTCTTGTGCAGCATCGGCAAAAGAGAACAGGTTTGAGCCACATTTGTCGGCAGGGCGGCTCAAAAGCCTGGAGGGGATCATAATCTTCAGCTCTCCCGGGGAGTGCAGACACATTCAGGCCGTCCTCAACCCCCTAACGATGAACCTGATGCCCAGGTAGGTTTCATACCTCCCATTCCCCTTGGATACCTGGGTCATCACCAAACATATGCGGAGCCGACTCGATGTCTCTGCCCTGAACCAATTTCACCAGGACGAAAATGACCAGATCACCATGGTGAGTTGGCAGGTTATGGCTTCAAGCCAGTTGGCGGGCACCAACGATCTGTGACTGATTCAAATTAATGAAGTCTTTTCCCAAGTGTAGGAGTGTCAAAGTAATAAATTACTCGGTAAGACCGAGGTCGATCCATAGGAAGGTTAGTGAATAATACAAGACCATAACACATATATTACAGG